>JAGFZM010001817.1:23399-36218 GCA_017657215.1 Limnothrissa miodon | reverse complement strand
CCCCCCCCCCCCCCACCAACCCCCCCACCATCACCCCCTTCACTCAAACCCCATTTTAACACCCCCTCAAACCCAGCAGTGGTAATAACCATTGTACACTAGGACTGAGTTTTCTTGTCTTCTTATTTGAGTGTTTTGCATGGAGCTGGAACATAACAGGCACGCAATCTGGGATTCTTAAAAAAGAACAGCATCAGTCCCCAGTTTACTACTGTACAAGAACGCTGTTGAAAAGATCCTAGAAAATTTTACCAGTGAGCATCGTGCAGGCTGCTGGAATGTGACGGCCCTGGAATGTGCATCTCTCTCTAATTGGCGCTTTCTCCTTGCATTTGAGGTGACTCAACAACAGGCCTAAACTATGACAGTCAACATTTGACTTGCACAATATGTTAGGCTTTTTGTGCTGTAGTTGGCAGAGAAGAATGAGCAAACATTAATTTGATTATTCACAAACACATGGGCTTTGTAAATTAAGGAAGATTCCGGAACGGACAAAATAGGTCTGAAATGCATAAGAAACGATTTGCGGCTACATGCTAAACCGTGCTTTGTTTAAGGGACATGTTGTGTGCTTTGGACAAAGAGAGGCCCCTGATCTTCTCATTTGGTTCCCAGTCATGGGCCAGTTAACCATTAGTTCTTTTTTTTTTTTTAAGTATATTTTTGGGCTTTTTTGCCTTTGATAGGACAGTGGAGAGAGGCAGGAAGTGAATGGGACAGAGAGCAGGGATGGGATCCGAAAAGGACCACGGGGCGGGAATCGAACCCAGGTCGCCGTCCAGCTGGGGCCTAACCATTAGTTCTGAGTACAGGTCTTACTGATACTACTCTGTTTCTAAATATAAAACAATGTGACTGATCAGGCTTTTCCAGAGTTAGCTTTAAGAGTTGCTCTGTTTTGGTTTGTTATACAAAAAAATGAAATTACTCTAATTTTTGAATTTCTGAATCATATTTTAATGTTGAAAAGACATTAAATTCAAATATTTATACTCCTACACTTGAGAAACTCAGCCACAAACACAGCCACAAACACACACACACAGAGAGAGAGAGTGTTGTCACAATACCAAAATTATTGTTTTGATACAGATACCAAGTCAAGAATTGCGATTGTGATACTTTTTCGATACTTTTCCTGAAAAGGGAGAAACACTCTAAAATATCATTGATGTGCTTTATTTTAAAACTGGGGCAACATTCTAATCGTAACACACTAATAAATGAACATTGAGTTAACCTAATGTTGTTTAAAGGAGAAGGCCGGCGTGATTTGGACCTGGACTGTACTCAAAGATGTTACAGAGTACAAACATATATCCAATGCCCACCTCCGTTCACCCCCAGCATTCCGCATTAAACCGTTTTTAGCCGAAGCTTTCATTAACCTAACACTGCTAGCTATAGGGGCATCACTTTGCCTATGCATCTAAATTGCTATTTTTACACCATTAACAAGGTTCAAAGTAACTCCACACTTCATTGGTAGACTTTGTGGGAGGAATTTTGAATTGTCTTAATGAAATGTTTAGAGAACTGCAAATTAATGGTGTGATTAAGGTTGTTTCTGGTTATTGACCAAGTATATGCAATTGAAAACCAAACTTTGATTGGTGAAACAGTTTAATGAAGAAAGAGAAATGACTGGTGACTAAACTGATGTAACAAATAAGCTAGTGTGATCATCTGAAATGCATGTCTGTGCCTGGTGGTAGAATTCTTCTGTCTGTCGAGGTCAGCTGGCTGTTGTAAAACAATTTGGGTGCAATCAAAATATCTCCAGTCCCTTGGGGCCTTTCTAGGCCAGGAAGTGCCCTTCGGACGATGGGGGAGAAATGGTGCCGTTTGAGCATATTTGGTCTGACCAATAAGCAGGGCGACAACTGCTGGTTTCGACAGGCAAAAGGAATTTATTGTTTTATGGTTGCCAGGGCATCACCAGACCTGTTGGCGGGGCGGTTATGTATTCCAACTTTCAACTGTATAAAAAGCTTGCGTTTAGTTTGTCCGGTAGACTTTGTCTCCGGGATCTCGTCAAGTTTGGTTCCTCGACTAAAAAGCCTTTCATCCACTGAATCTCTCCGGACTCTTCATTTCTTAAACACTTAGTAAATTTCTCTTACGACAACTTCTGAGGGCCCTGACATTTACAACGAGACAATGAGAATTTTGAAAGTTTATTAAAAAGACAGTTTATAAAGACAGTACCTTCTCAGAATTTCCCAGTCACCGCCATCTTGACATTAAATCACGATAAGTCGATTGACGAACCTATAGAACAGGGGAACAGACTGAAAATTATATTCTGTTGAAGTGCTTGGCTTTCATCTGAAAATATATGGCGACTATCTACATGAGCACTAAAGCACCAACAAATGATGAAACTTAAAAGAGTTTGACCAAAGACATTTATGAAGTTGTAGCTCGTCAATCGACTTATCGTGATTTAATTTCAAGATAATTTCAAGATTATGATAGTTAATTTTACATTTGAGTCCATAATTTCTTACAAGGCGTTTCACATAGGCCTACACTTCCTTTGCTTACAGTAGGTCTTTTTAAATGCTGTAATAACCTAGGCTAAATAAATCACTGACAAACATGCACATGCTCTGATTATAATCATATAGCCTATAGATAATTTTAACTTAAAGCCACTATGTGTAGGATTTATCTTCTATTTATCTTCGTCTTTTATTAAAAATATATTTTTTATTTAAAAAATATAATGTAAAACGATGGTAATTACCTCCATGAATAAATTGTAGTGTTCCCGTAAACTTGGTAATTTCCATTTATATGTAGATGTGGTTGGGTACCAAATGAGAATATCCATTTTGCGCCGCCATTTTCAAAATGAGGACCGTGGGAAGGGAAGGGCTAATACATTTTATTCAAACGTGTGCAGTATACCACTTCGCCGATAGATGGGAGAAATTCTCATACGAAAAAAATAAAGCTTACACATAGTGGTTTTAAGTTTCGTATGCTTTCTTTTAGCAGCTTGCAAATTATTAACGTCATCCATAAAAGTTTTCAGAGATGTTGAATTAGCGGTAGGCAGGCTAATGTTTAGCCATAAGGATAATGCCCATCGTTAGCGTATTTTTCTAGCCTTGTCAAACTACAGTGGTGCAAATTAGTGACTTGTCACTCAAAATAAACTATAGCCTTCTCATTTTACTTATTTAGATCATGTGATCATGTTATCTTTCACATACTAACCTGTCGTTCTTTAAACTCCTTGTACAACTCGGCGTGCTTGTCGGCCAAAAGTGTTTTGCCAAGTTCGAGGTGTTGCCTCTCTAAGTTTGGAATTGTTTGTAACACTGACGACAAACAGGCCTCGACTTATCGGTAGTTTTGCCCTCACTGTCAGCAAGGTAGGCAAAGTACCTCGCGTCATCTTTGTCAACCAGTCGTGGCACCTGTATCACTCGCACATGTAGCCATCCCTGTAGTGTTTGTCAAATTACACCTGCAGCAGCAGCTTCCTTGCTGCGTGCATGACGAGAAAAAAACACAGACGTCCATTGGGAGGCACTCGAAACGTGCGTTGCACACACCAAAATGAAATACTTCTCTTACAAGTCTGGAACACGGAAATTCTGAAAAGTATCAATACTAATAAATATGGGGAATCGTGACATTTTTAATTTCCAAGAATCGCAATGCTTTTGAAGTATCAGTGCACCGTGCAACACTAATATGCTCTGTGCAGCCAATCCAGTGATTCACCCCTAATTAATCTGCGAGGGAAGGTGTGCAGTGCTGGCATCCGATTCATCTGGGCAGTGATGCATCCTGTGATCCTGGCTGGGGTGCCAAAGGGGTGCCATCTGGCAGGGGCCATCATATGGGGATGAATGTGGGCATGATGCAGCCTCCTTCCCCTGCAGCTGATGACGGCTCGTGGTGCAGCACAAAATGCCCTGTGAGCCACCTGTGGCTGTCTATTCTCCAGGGTGTTAACACTCTTTCCAGAAACACTCATCTAACACTAACACACACACATACAGACAGACATTCAACGAAATGTGATTCAGACATATTGTTCAGCACCCATGGTTTCAATGTGTGTACAGTATGTACAGTATGTGTGTGCATGTGTTTGTGTGTGTGTGTCTGTACACATGTGTGTGTGTGTGTGTGTGTGTGTGAGTGATGTACGAATAAGCACCTATGGTTACATAGACTGTGTTGGATATCAGCTCAGTGTTTCATACCTGTCTGAGTTGATGAGCATGCCCTACACTGATCTCTGTTGTTACCCTCTCACTCTGCTGCTGTAACCGAACATCTCCCTCTCTTCTCTCTCTCTCTCTCTCTCTCACCCCAAAGTGTAGCGTTCCGCTCTATTAAACAGAGAAACAAGTTTTTCTGAAACCTTTTATTGCTTGAGGACAGCTGGAATGCCCCCTGTCCTCACAGAGCCCTGAAACGCTCCGTCATCAGCGCCGCCTAGTTGTCTGCTCCTCTCTTTTTCTGCTCTCAGACCGGGATCCGCTCTGAATAATTAAAAGACTTGTTAGTCTAAAAGCTAATTCAACCTCACTTAGTGCCTTGACGACCTGAGGAATCTGAGAAATGTCTTCGGGGATTATTTTCTGTCAGTCCATAGCCAGAAATTTCTTTCAAAAAACTTTGGGCTTGCGTTCCTCACTCGAAATGCAAAGTGTTATTTAGATGTTGTGTAACATAGCAAAGCTAATAGCTTGGCAACTTCATGACAAAAGGTAAACAGCATAACAGTAAACAGTGCTTACTTTTTTTTAAAAGTAATTTGTTTTTGTAATCAGAATGTGTGGAAAACAGATGCAGTGCAGTACACTACAAAGGAAAGAGAATCAAATCATGCATGTAAATATCTAGGCTTTAAAAAATGCTGAGGCCACTCCAACAAAGCTTTCTCTACTCTTCACCAGCTTTTTCCTAAATCAAATTCTTGGCAGCGGATAGCTGAAGTTTGACGCTGCTGAGCATGAGCTGAATCTCCCTCCCATGTTGCATTCCTATATTTCGTGCTCATTTTCCCCTGATTAAGCAGAGACATCCACCACCTCCTCCACTTCCTCGATAAAATTATGGACGCTGGAGGATCACACAATGTGGGACAAAAGCCTTCTCGTTGGATGTAGCAGGACCCAATTGGACCTGAACGCACACATACCTGCACACACACACACATACTGTGCACAGACACACATTTGGAGACGCACACATTTGGACACATTTGGGTCCTGCTTTGATGCCATTACCAGGACTCACTCAGGAAAAAAAGTGGCTTCCTATTTCTGTATATAGGTTAAGTGACTTCATCTTTTAATGCTTATCTATGAGAGAAATATATAAATGCAAGGTCAAACAACAACCCAGGTCTTATGTCCACTGGCGGATAAATCCAGTGCAATCGGTGACCTATTTTGAACACAAAAGCCCCTGACAACAGTGGGACATTGGCCTGGGCACTCACAAGCCATGGTCACGCACAGCAGACACAAGGTCTTGGTCCAGTAACCAGGCTCACTAATACAGAGTCCTTACTGAGCATCACAATCTGCAACACATACATACACACACACACACACAAATACACAAACACACACACACACACACTACACTAAATGACCTTTATATTCCCACGATCTTATCTCTATGTAAGTGTCAATTTCCGCTACATAGAATGGCCAATAAAAGACAAAAGGGGGCGATTTGTTGCCAATGTGGACCTAACCACAAGGACGACTGCACATATAAGCATTGGGAAATTGACATATTTTTAAAACGTGTCAGTGCAGCTGACCCAAATGTGTCCACTGCCTATTTTTCTGCTGGTCCATTGTATGACAGACTAGTTGAGGCCTTCACACACTCTACTGTCGGGAATACTACAGAAACCAATAATGAATTCCACATGGAGCTGTTTTCTACTCTTTCATTCCTTAAGTTTAAATCAATCGTTCTCTCGTTTCCCCCCAACATCACCAGATGTGTGAGGGGGTTCACACCTGCACTGACTCACGACGCTTAGTGCGGACAGAGCGGAGGATGACATCACATTACTCACTGAAATCCTTCACCGTGTGATGAAGGGGAGGCAGATGTGATGTTCAGTACTGGAACACACAACCAGGCTCTTCCCTTACTGTTACCTTGCACGGTTCTTAGGAACTCTCCCCACTCGCTCTGTCTCTGCTCTCACTTCGTTCGCTATTTTTAGCAGGGAATAGAGTGCTGCACGTTCTCTTTGGCCCTATACAAAAGCCTTGTAAATCAATATGCCGTTTCGCAAGAGCGAGTGATGAAGGGGCCGCATTTTTGCAGGAGGATAACTATCACCACATGTGGAGTCATCCGAGACGTTTTTGTGGGGGTGTTTTTTGGCGAAGGGCCCCCTCCATCAAATTTGGCTAATGCCCTTCTCTTTTCCACTTGATGTTTCCTGGCAACCTAGCGCAATGCGGTCCAAAGCAAAGATGAACAGCGGGCCAGAATGTTGACAAATTGAAGATTATGGGCTGCCGGAGAGAACATACACACTCACACACAGACTCCAGGCATCTGTGTATCTATAGGAATATATCCATGTCTATAAAAGCACAATGTAAAATACACACACACACACACACAAACACACACAAGTATCATATTTCTGGCCACTCATGAAGAGGAGTGGCTCATGTGGACCATCAGGTGTGCTATAACATCACACACAGCACCATGCTTGAGCACCGTTCAACACACTGTATGGGACACACCAGCCCTGATCTTGCCTGGATCTGCTGCAGACGTGGCCTAGGCCAGACCTGGTTTTAGTTTGGACCCGTTCCATTTCATTCAATGATCATCAGTCATATCACATGCTGTTTGCTCATAAGGATGAAGCACAAGTGGAGGGGCTCAGTCATTTTTCTCCAAGGGTCAGCCACTGGGGCTCTATTTATAGCCCCCTCCGGCAACCTGTCATAACAAACTGTGGAGACGGCGTACATACAACAGGTATATGCACTGCAGCTGTGCTGTGTTGTACTCTACTAAGTGAGTGTGCGTGCGTGTGTGTGTAGGTAGGTGTGTGTGTGTGTGTGTATGTGATATACTGTGTACTAATCTTCTGGTGCACTTCTCTCCACTGGAACGGTGCGGTCAGGGCCACGGGAACATCTGAATCCAATTGGCTGACGAACCTCATAACTGCGTGGCAATTACCGGTGGATTTGGCGCACGTTTCCCCAACCGCACAATGTGTCCACTCCTATTAAGCGTGACTGGAAACAGGGTGATCAGTGATGGTCACCCCCACATTGGTTCCTCTCGTGATGGCCATATGGTAGCTCCATCAAGGTTATATCACGCAGCGCTTTTTCCACGCGAATGAGGGGAGAATGTCTGCATTAAAATCCAAAATGTTCTTCAGGACTTCCAAAGGCTGTTTCTGCTGAAGTGAAGTAGAGCATTTTATCAAAAAAAAAAAAAAAAAAACTTATAGTCATTTAATATCCTCCAGGAGTTGATAGATGAGATGCTTATTCTCGATTTGAGGAAGCATGCAGGCTTTCCATGGGGATGACAAAGAATGACTAAATAAATGTCATCCAGATCATTTTTCTGGCTTCTTTCAACAGCACCTGGCGCTCGCATCGCAGAAACCATGAAAGGCACGTGCACATCAGGAAAAAGACAGGAGACCAGAGCCTTCAGAAGCCTTGAAAGATAAATGATGTATTCTTCTTTTCTAAGTGAAAATAAATGTGAGACTACACAGTACTGTCTGAATCTTCCATATGAGGAATGATCAAAACCGATAAAAGACAGCCTTTCAGTACAACAAAATAATACAGAAAATGAAAACGGGGGTTTACGGTTTAGACAAAAAGAATACATGTATGTAAACAACCCAACCAGCACAGCTAACTAAACTAAATGTTAGAATAGCAGATGGAGGTGTATGATATTCATATAGTCTGGCATGAATGAATGTCTATATAGTGTTGTGCACATGCTATGTATGTGATATGTTCCTGAATCTCACAAATGCCTTTTGAACTGTGGCCTGATCCCCTAGTCAGACCTTTAGCTGAATATTACACTGAGAGATCTCTCTCTCTATGTGTGTGTGTGTGTGTGTGTGTGTGGTGTAAGCATCGGTGGCTTCAGCAATGTACTGGCTAAACCCAGAGGGCCTGTGCCCTGTTTCACTGTTTATGTAATTAGCCAGAGCAGAGCACCACTCAGCAGTAGGTCTGTACTCATGTTTACACTTGTAAACAGTGACTTATTAAAGGCCCACTAAGCAAAATTTTTCAGTTAATTAATCCGTTTCATACTGTTTAGGATGCTAACATGAGTCATTACACGGCGAACGAACGGTGTAGAATGCGCCATTGTGGCCTACAACGGTAGATACAGCATTTGCAATGTTCAACAGCATCAGTCCGCCTCCAATAGAATGCAGTGCAATACAATGCAATACAGCAGTCTTTAGATGGAGCTTGTGAGAGAAAAAAACAGAACGTTGCTTAGCCCTGCTTCAATGCCCCTAGGGCAACACCATGACGTGGTGTGCCCTTCACAACCACCCACCCTACACAAAATCACCACCCAACCCAGATGCCCAGTGGGAGGGTGGCATATCCTCTGAATCACATCTTGGGATGAGTGTGTGTGTGTGTGTACGGTTTCTTACAGCTGCAAGGTTCTGACGTAAGAGTCACAGTACGGGTACCCTCCAAAGGTGGCACGGAAATTCCATAGCATCATAGTGTGGTGACTCCATAGCAACAGCGTTCCCAAAGTAACTCAGTTGCCCACTCAGTTGCCCAGTTGCAGATGGAGGAAAAGGAGTGTTGAACAGGGGCCACAGGATTAACACTGGATTGTAAACAAATCTGCTCTTTTAATGTTACCTAGGCTCCGAAAAATAAAAAACAAACAAACTGGGACAGCCTGCCCCCCCCCCCCCCCCCCCCCCCCCAAACATGTTTGTTATATAAGGTAATATAAGTTGCAATGTAGTATAATTTATAATATATTTGTAATACCTATAATATATATTTGTGTGTGTGTGTGTTTGTGGTGTAACTTAAATAATGAACTTGAACTTAAAGAATAATACAAGTGTTAAACTTGTTAAACTTAAAATGTGAAACTCTCATGCTGTAATAATGGATTGATTGAATGATTGCCAAATGAATGAATTGATTGTGGTAAATTGTTTATTAACAAAAGCCTTCTTTACTCCGATTGTTTTCTAGGCCTTCCATCACACACACACACAGAGAGAGAGAGAGAGAGAGTACTATGTAATTAATGCCCACAATTTAAAATAAATATTACACAAAAATTACACAAAATAGAACATACATTTATAGCAACAGTTGCTTAGACCTGATTTAGTGTTGTAGGAATGACATTAAATCAAAGCAGTACCACATAACCTTGAATCTTGAATTTCCCCTGGGGATCAATAAAGTATTTATCTATCTATCTATCTATCTATCTATCTATCTATCTATCTATAACCAACATTTCAACACATACAATGGATCATGTGGAAGGTAATTCATTGTTAGTGAAAAATATGCTTGTTGAAGGCAATGAAGGCCATCTCCCTCCCCACCAGGAATTGAAAAACAGCTGGTTCATGGCCACGCCACCTTTGTTGTAGACCCTGCTACTCTGTAAAGAAATCAGTAGATAACTGTTACATGATCCAAACTTGGGATCCAAGCACACTGAAACCACAGGCAGAGTTCTACAACATCAAGACACTGCCTCCTCTTAAGTGATGAGTGATTGAGGCAAGTGTGTGGTGTGTCTGGCAATGGGTAAAAAGCCTCATCCTCCGCAAAGCTACATTCCTGCTGGTTACACACCATTAGGTTTTTTCAAGGGAAGTCATAGCTATAAAAAGGGGAGCCCTTCAATTAAAAAATAAAAAGGAAATTAATCTTGGCAACGAATTCAGTTCAATTTTATTTGGACAGGTTATTATACAAAAGTCATGTCTCATATTGCTTCACATTGAGCATGAGAAACAGAGGCAAAGAAAAACTATTTTTTTTCCCTTGTTGTGGCCTAGGAAGAAACCTTGGGCAGATTCACTGCTCAAAGGGTTAACCCATCTACCTATGCAAGGTTGCAAATTTGCAGTCTTTTTAGATGATAATTAGTCCATGGTATTAATAATCAAAATAACCCCAGGATATAGTCCAACATCATAAAATCCATGGTGTTAACATAGCATCAAATAGTATAGATATAGTATAGTACCACGTCATTAAGAGCAGTCAAACTTTAAAATATTGTCAAAAGTCCTGTCAAAGAAACAGTTCTTGATCCATAAACTATGTGAATGTGTGTGTGTGTGTGACTAGGTGTGTGCAGGCAAACCACAGTTATGCTCTCACCTATGTCCACACACACACACACACATATATATATACACACACACACACACACACATTTTCAAATTCTCTCACTGACACATTTATCCACAAAAAGCCTTTAGCCTCCATCAGTGTCTGTCTCCAGTAGAGTGTATACTGCACAAGCTCATAGGAATGAGTGGGAATCCATCCACTAGCTCTAAGATCCTGACACAGATAGAGGCTACAGTACTCTGGCCCTTGGCTGCAACCAAGTTGACTGATTGGGCCTCCCTTGGGGTGCTTATTTTATGGTGTTTAAATTTAGCACAGACTGACTTCTGCCAAAAACAAAAGCAGAGTAACAGAAGAGGAAAATACAAAACAGAGCCAGAAAATAAAGGAAAAAGGACAATAAATCTAATATGCTGGGATATTTATTTTTCTGTCTTCTGACATTTGGATGAATGCCATTGGACCCCATGGAGACTGGGTTGATTCTTTTGTTTCTTAACGAAGGGGGTCGATAGAACCGTGGCCCAGCTGGAGTTGTTGCTGCAAAAACAATCGAGGTCTCCCACGTCCAGTGACACTTCATCAGTGAGACGTACTGGACGAGGGCCATGGTGTGTTCACCTTAATAAGACAGATTTATTTTCATTTTCATCAGCAGGAATCACAAATCCACAGGTTCACTGCCAGGTCTGAGTACGTATTGTGTGTGTGTGTGTGTCAGTTGATGTGGGTGGAGGTGTGCATAGGCTATGTGTTTTCTGACCATCCATTTGAGTTTGCATGTGTGTGTGTGTGTGTGTGTGTGTGTGTCTATGCATCGTATGTGTATGCAGGATGTCTGTGAGTTTTTTTCTGAAAGAATTTTTGTGTGTTTTGGTGACCTCTGACTCTGTGTGTGTGTGTGTGTGTATTGGAGTGCTAAATGTCACTATGAAGAGGAGGTGCGGACAGCTTTGTTGTGTTGTGCGGTTGGGCACATGAGTCATTCCCTAGCGCTGTAGTCTGGACGCGCACCAATGCCGTCTCTCACTACACAAGTATGCACTACACCCCAGGACCTGAAGCTGGGGAAGTGGGGGCTCTGTAGCACAGGGGGAAACCCCCCTCGCAGAATACTTCTGTTTTTCCTAGCAACCCACTAACAACTCTCTGCTCCTCCAAGAGGAACAAAAAACACAACCTCAAACACAGGATCCATGTGCGGTCTAGCACACCCAATCTGAAAACACACACACACACACACACACAGACAAGCAGGCATTAGAACACACACACACACACACACACACACACTGAAAGGGCAGGGAGATCATACTCATAAAGCCGAATGGAATGCCTTGTATTTGCAAGACTTGCAAACACTCTAGGTTCCCCAGAGCCATATGCATGCAGCCTGTCTGTACATCCGTAAGAGTAAGTGCAGCTGAAACAAAAAAATATTCATGTTAAGAGAAAGATTCATGTTATATAGCAATGTGATCTGAATGCCTTTGGAATTCAGTAAATTCCTTTCATCCGTCTTCAGCCAAGCATCTCTCTACAGTAATAGCAGCCAGAGCAAAATGAAATCTCAGCAGGTTTACAAAGGTGAGCTGGCACAGGCAATATCCTGCAGGGGCCCAGCACAGCTAAACAGACAGTGAGTGGGGAGGAGAGCACACCTGACCTGATAAGGACGGTGGACAATTAAAGACTTTGTCTAAATTAGAAAAACACAAAGCTTGTCTTTGAAAGGGAATGTTTGGTGGCAGCAAAGCAGGCAGGTCTGGATCAGCTAAATGCATCAAATTCTACCATTGTTGGGTTTATCTTTTATGCTGCTTTCAATGTCTAATGTTATATTGAATTTTGTAGTCAGCTGTAAGTATCTTGGCAATGGTGCCTGAACAATTAAATAAACACAAAAAGATGACTATCTGGTTAGCAATCTAGTCTGTGTCCTAATACCTTCTATAACAGGTACCTTGTTAGACATTAAAGACAACTGGGCAGCTCTCTCTCTCTCTCTCTCTCTCTCTCTCTCTCTCTCTTTCAACATCTGTCTCAATATTCTTTATCCACACACACACACACACACTTTCTGATGGCTTCAGCTCGCGAAACATTGCAAAGCTGCTCACTGCGCAAGTCTGAGAGATAGTCCATCTGAAATGTGAATTAGCACAGGAAGAATGAACAGATTGGGAAGCCCTTCTGTTATCTGCAGGTGGCCTAGACTCTCTCTTTAATGTCGATGCTCAGAAGAGTCTCTATCTCAGCTGGGCTCTGCACACTCACTTCACTCGAGTACTCATTCCAGGACCAGCTTTTGATCACAGCAGGGCTTACAGTACACACACACACACACCCACACATAGACTCACAAACACATACACAGACACTCTCTCTCTCACACACACACACACACACACACACACACATGGAAACTCACTCGAAA
>JAGFZM010001815.1:708029-721275 GCA_017657215.1 Limnothrissa miodon | reverse complement strand
GAGAGAGAGAGAGAGAGAGATCCAAGAAGTGTTCTCAAAAGTCACGTTCTGAAATCAGATTGTCTAGGGGATGTCTCCTTACCTGTGCTCGCGTGCTCTCTGGGCAAACTAATGGTGCTAAACGACCTGCCTCTGCCTAGCTGTGCACCTATCAGGTGTCACCACTGTGTCATAGTTTGGTGAACGGTCAAATGGACAGCAAATGTAAGTTAACTCTAGCTTAATCTATTAAATGACAACAATATATTTAGAGAAAAAACATTATTTGAAAATAAAATAGCTTTGGGCCTATAGTGCAACATGCTGTTGATTAAGAAATATCAGGAACAATGTCTGGATTTGTTTATGTGCTACACAGGCCAGAGTTTGCCCAGTGTGTGTTCATGAGTTGGGGTAAGTGGTGGCAGTAAAGTGCACCCCAATGTGACACTAAGCCTCTGAAGATGCTACAGCTGACAGGCCACCTCTTTAACCTGCTGAGATATTCAGACCAATCAGTGCCAGCTCTGTGTGTGTGTGTGTGTGTGTGTGTGTGTGTGTGTGTGTGTGTGTGTGTGTGCGTGTGCGTGTGTGTGTGTTACAGTACAAGTTGTCCCCATCCCCAGCTGTAACCCTGCTTGTGCCAGGTTGGGCAGCGTGGTGAGGGATTAACCTGCGTTCGCTGGTGTGCGTCCAGTCAGCTGTAAGAGGCTTAGCTTACAGTACACCAACCTCTACTTCTGCCCCTACCTCCCTTTCAAACTAGAGGGTGACACATCCCATACTGGACAGACACACACACAAACACAAACACACACACACACACAGTTACAGTAAACCTTTACCTTATTGCTCGCTTACACACATCCAAACTAGACACCATTTTTCTCCTTAGTATTCTATTTCTATTTTTCTGTTTCATACACACACACACACACACACACACACACACACACACACACACATGCCTTCAACCAGATGTACACACCTCTGCCTTGACATACACAATCAGAAGTACACACACACTTCAAAAGGTACGTAGTCAAACACATGCACACACAATCACACATACACACACCCCTTATGCATGTGTTTCTCCCACAAGTCAGATTAAAATAACCTGGTGTGGTCACACATTTTAATGTGCACAGCTGGTGTTCCAAATCCTCTCTCACATACAGGAATATGGAGATTAAAATGTACTCACAAAGCTGGGTGAGAATAAAGTTTAGGTTAAACTCATATTAAAGAAATTATGGGAGAAAAAAAGTGTGTGTGTGCAGTTGTGTTTTAAACCCTTCTTTATATCTGTGCAGGTGACTAGCTTGAGTGTTACGAGTGGAAGTGACCAGATGGTGGCGCTACACACAGCCAACCAAGATGACTTCCTTGTCTACCTGCAGCGGGGTCAACTCTGCCCCAACCAGGACCGTGTCGGGGAGCTGGTGGGGACCCTCTGTGACCACTTCACCCGGTGAGCCTCGGGGAGGGTGGGGGCGCTCTAGAGCACGCAGCAGCACAGGGGCCAAGTGGCCGCAGGAAATCCAGCCTTATTCCCCACTCACACTTTCAGTACCTCGGCCCTGTCCAGTGATCAGCTTTGGTTCTGCCTGGAACTACTTGCAGTGGTCTATTTGGTTCTGTGTGGAACTACTTGCAGTGGTCTACTTTGGTTCTGTTCAGAGCTACTTCCAGTGTTTTTTTTTTTGGTCTGTTCTGAGCTTCTGCTGAGATTCCCAATACAACTTTCAGTAGTCAAATAAGAAAAAAATATAGGGGCACACACCATACAATAGTAACAACAATATACTTCTAGGCCCCTATCTACATAATAAAAAAAATAGGATATAATAGGTCAGACTAATATATATGGAGTGGACTGGAGGGAGAGTCATCAGAGTAAACTGACCTTTTTTACATACCGTCAACCCTTCCTCCCCTGAGTAATTGTTTTTTTTTTAAAGCAAGCAAGCAAGGGCATCATATTGCCCAAACCATTACAATTCATATGCATTATCTGACTTATCATCAGGTTAGACAAGGTCAGTGATGGGCACCCATTCCAATCAATGCTCCATTTCTACCATTGAGGATCAACTCAAATAAATGTGATCACTCGTCAGATGTATTAGATGGCAATGCAGTAATGGAGGTCGGGCCCATAATCTGAATAAACATTTACATAATATTTCAGACAGACAGAGAGGGTTAAAGCTCAACCTTATTATCCTTCATCCTATACTGATGTAATCATGTCCATATTTGTATTGCGTCATTTAGTAAATGCATGGAAGCTCATTGACTTGTAGCCCAGTGAGAACAAAAGCATACAGGGATGATTATTATTACTATTACTATATTACTATTACAATTATTATTATTATTATTATTTTAATATCAACCACTTTAGAGGGCCCCCACTATACCTGATGAGCTGTTTGTACTTAAAATTCAGTCCCACTCTCATAGCCAGCTGCTGCAAGTATTGAATCCATTTAGTAGATACCAGCATACCAATCACCTACAAAGTAGGTGTTCGTTTAAAAACACCAAAACACTTAAAAGTATAGTTTACTATTAATTACTTTTTTTCTGGATTGTCTAACCCTAAGACGCAATAGAGTTGTGGAAACCAACATTTTGACAATTGTCCCTTTCTCAACAATTTGGCTTTATTAGAGTCGCCTTTGTCTCCTTCAGAATAGCAAGCTTTGGGCATTCATAATCCTGTCCTCAAAACAACCCTAAAGATTAATTTTATTCATGTGCAACTCACTTGTGGTTAGTTAGTGGTTAGTAGTCTTTACTGATGTTGCAAAATCAATCTTACTAATCTAACAGAATAGATTTAGAATTACAGAATTATTACTATATTAGTACTTGCGTAATAAAAGCAATTCCATAAAGAGGTGAGCATGTTATCAGTGGCTCAGTCAGAGATTAGCATCTCGAGCACCATTGGGAACATATAACCCCTGTCTAGTGCCTCCTCAAACCCAGTATTAGCCCATGTGTGCCCAGCAGGGTAGAGCTGCGTGGCCATTAAGGCTGTATTGGGATGAAGGGGGAAGCCCAGGATAAGAGCTGCTCTTAAGGCTGATGATCTCTGGGCTTACCTACCTAAAGAGCATAAGGAAGATCCCTAAAACCCAGCTGTCTCCCCCAAAGTCTCCCTCAGGCTCTCTGTTTGTCTGTCTGTCTGTCTCTCTCACACACACACACACACACACATACACACACTTACACAGTCACACATGTACACCCACACACATACACAGTTGCTCACACACACACACTCACACTCACACACACACACACACCTCTTTCTCTCACACACATTTGCCTTTTGCCAACTATGCACAGAGGTGTCTGTCAGACTCAAAGGTGCTGACAGTATTTAAGGCACACACACAAACACACACACATACAGAAACTTACATGCAAATACATATATCCGAACAGATATCGTATTGTGTGTGTGTTTATACCTCACACCTTGTTAATGGCATGCCAGAAGTGTACACATTCTCACACATATAATAACACCTCTGTGTGAAACCCAAGGGAACCAATGTACAGTATGTATATTATGGAGAGGACTATAATGTAGACACACACACAAACACACACACACACACACACACACACACACACACACACACACATATATATATATATATATATATATAAGTTGTTTCATAATAAGAAACATGATGTTGCTGATGTTGTTAGCAAATGCTGTATATACTGTATATACATATATGTCTGGATATCCAAACTTTCACATGACTGGAGTGAGTGTGTGTGTGTGTGCGTGTGATACTTCAACCATGACTGGTTAGCGCCCACACTCACACAAAGACATGCATGTTAACTCTGACATAGGCAGCTGGCAGTCAGACACACGGACACACGGATACTCACTCAGACATATACCCGACACAAAAGGATGGTGGCATTCCATTGCCCTGCTTTGGACATTCTTATACACGGTGAATCCCCAGGGAATAATATTAGAGACTAAGACAGACGGCAGCCGAGGCTTTGTGTGTGTGTGTGTGTGTGTGTGTGTAGGGGGGGTTGGGGGTGCTTTTTGGTTGGTGTTCACCAGCTCCGGATGCTGCTTCTTTATTAGGTATTGCAGGGGAGGATGTGTCATTGGGGTCTCTGTGGCAGCTGGCAGGCTTTGGCAGCACACAGTGGTGCTGTGTGTGCACGTAAGTGTGTGTGTGTGTGTGTGTGTGTCTCTGTGTGTGTTTGTTTATGTTATTTTGCATGTGCTGGTGTTTTGTAAGCTTCTTAGGTTTGTAAATGATTTGGTCTCTGCATTGGTGTGTGTGTGTGTGTGTGTGGATGTGTGTGTTTTAAAGACGAAGGCAACTGCATTGGCCACTGATATAGGCTAATCTATGTGTTGGCACGTCCCCTGCACCCCCACTCCCCCCCCCCATCAAAATCTCCAACCTCCGACCTCCCCCCACTCTCCTCCTCCCCGCGTCTTTGTGCTGCCATCTGTGGGGTGAAAGACAAGGGTCGCGACCTTTTAGGGACTTCATCAAAAGCCAGCGTTGAGAAAGGGCGCCAGAAGCGTGGAAGAAGGAAGGGTGTGTGTGTTTTGGGCCAGGGGGGGGTGGATGTCTATGTAAAAGCATGTGTGCTTTGAGGAAGAGGAAGACGCTGACAGTACACACACACACACACACACACACGTGCTCCCCCCTCTCGACCTCTCCATCCGTCAGGCTTGTTTTCACACAGAAGTGTGGCTGTTGCTCACTAAGCACAGGCTCATCCTCGAAGATGACCTCTGACCCTCACCCCCCCCACCCGTCCCCCGACCCTTCCCCCACCAAATTTCAGTGGAACGCAGGACCTGTCACAACAAGACAGGGATCCCAGTGATCTCTCTGTCTCTGCCTTGTTGAGATGACTTGGGCCTGTGTGTGTGTGTGCGTGTGTGTGTGTGGGTGTGTGTGTGTGAGTCCGTTCACCTTCATGTACATCACGAGACTTATAATAGACGTTAATGCAAACTGTCCGATCCCTCCCTCTCCCCCATTAAAGAGTTAAGAAGGGCCGTTTGTAGAAGTGGGTCATAGGGTCTGTGAAAAATGGACGGTCAAATTCACATTTTCAGACTCTCTCATGCTCTCTCTCTCTCTCACACACACACACACACACATACTGTAAAAGTGGTACTAACTTGTCTATACCTGCTCACTACTGACTTGACTTTTATGCGTTCACACACAGGACACACACACAGACACCCACACAAATGCACACACTTTGTCCACTGTTCTAAGGCCACACCAGCTATGAAGCAACAGGCTTCCTGTCCACTTCTCTGGCCTACACTCATCTTATAGCCCAGAGTCCATCACTTGAGCCATGACTTGTATAGCATCATGAAATGAATGTTTAAATGTGTAAGAATGTCCTTGTGTTTGTGTATTTCTGCTAGTGTGAGTGTGTTTGTCACCCTGTGTGCAACACCCTCCTTCTCCCTTGTGTGTGTCTGTATGCATGCGTGTGTGTGTGTGTGTGTGTGTGTGTGTGTTGGGTAGGGGTGATTTAGGGATGGGGGCGTTTTAGACCCCCTCAGGGCCATCTGCAGGAACAGCTGAGAGGGTTTGGCTGAGTGTGTGTGTGTGTGTATGTGTGTATGTGTGTGTGTGTGTGTGTGGGGGGGGGTATAGTGAGGGAGGCTGGGAAGATTGGAAAGGGTGGGGGATATTCAGGCAGACCGTAGACAGGAGGGATTGTCTTGGGAAGCTTTCAGACGCTTTCGAAGTGATTTTCCCCCCATCGCCTAAGCCCAGACCTCTCCTGTGGCCCTGACTGATAATAGACAATAACACAAACACTAGACAATTATTCTCTCCTTTCTCTGTGTGGCTAAAAATGTAACTCACAAACAAGAGATACCGAGAAAATATCACTTTCAGGATATACATTTGTCTAGTGACATTATATGAGGATTAAGTATTGACATTTATGTTTGAATTGACGGTCAGTGACAGAATGACTTTGGTAGTGCTGACATATTACACATTTACTGATGTACTTGTTTGACTCACAAAGTAAACATAGTGAGTTTGAGTTTTGAGGCATTTGTAATGAACTTGTGAACGCCTGGAGCTGTACTTCATGTCATAATTAATAGTTTACCATAGATTGTCATTCAAGTTATAAGTAGTTTAGATGGTCTTTCATGCTGGAGTTATAATGTCACCAAGAAAGTAAACAGAAAAACGGATTGTGTTGTTGAGAACTGTCACGGTGCATTAGTTTCCAGCTGTCACAAGTAATGGAGAAGCTGCTTGACCCTGACAGGCTGTTGAAGGTCAGCAGAACTGTCCACGCCACACATCCCTGACCTGCATCTCTCTCTCTCTCTATTTCCCTCTGCCTCTCTCTCTTTCTTTCTCTCTCTCTCTTTGCTAAACTGGGCTGGTTTTGTAGGTTGCTGGAGACGTCACAAGGGCCAGAAATAACCTCCCCCTCTCCTTTCCCCCCTCTCCCTCTGAGCCTGTCCTCGATGCGTTGGTTGCTGAGGCGATCGGAGTCACAGTTGCCCCCATCCAGCATGACTCTCCTCCCTCATATCGCAGAACTTTTCCCCTTCCTCTTCTCTTTTTTTTTCTTCTCTTCTCTTTTTTCCTCTCGTCTCTTCTTCTTTTCTTCTCTTCTCTTCTCTTCTTATCACTTGTTATCTGTTCTCTTCTCCTCTCCTTACCTCATCAAATTATCTTATTTTGCCTCTCTTTTTTTCTTTCCAATGCCTGTTCCCTTTTTTCTTTCTCCCTACTTCACCTGTCCTGCACCCCCCTGTCTTCACCTGAGTTTGCCCTCTCACCAACTTTCCTTCTCCATCTATTCTTTTTTTCTCCTCTCATTTTTTTCATTTTTTTCCCCTGCCATCCTCCAGTGACATTCCCCACGCAAATGTCTTATAAGAATGTTCATCTTAAAAGAGTGTTATTATTTTCATCTGCCTTCTCTTCCTCCTCATCATCTCCTGTTGTTCATTCCTGTCCTCTTGACATGACTGATCTCATTGTGGCTCTCTGATTGCCTTGCTGTTCTTTGCACTTTCCCCTTTCTCTCTGTCTCTCTAACTCTCTCTCTTTCTCTCTAACTCTCTCTCTTTCTCCCTCTCTCTCTCTCTAACTCTCTCTCTCTAACTCTCTCTTTCTTCCTCTCTCTCTCTCAAATGCCTCTCTCCTACTGTCAGTCTGTCTCTTTTTCTCTCTTTTTCCTTCTGTCCTTCTATCCCTCTCTTTTCCCCTGTGTATTTTTTTTCTCATTCTCTCTCTCTCTCTCTCTCTCTCTCTCTCTCTCTCTCTCTCTCTCTCCCTCAATATCTTTCCTTCATTGTCCCTGTCCATCAGCTTGAAGCCAAGGCTTTGTCAGTACATCAGGAACAACAGTCAAGGTTAGCCCTGGAGGGAGATCACGGACACACACACACACACACACACACACACACACACTGCCCTACAAATACACCAGACAAACAAAGATACACACAGATAGCCGTATTCACAAGTATCTAAGTGTACAGAGTAATGAAAGGGTAAAAGCATGATGCTCACCGACCTTATGTCTTGACGTCTGCCTGCGCTATCATGTGTGTTAAATTTAGGCAGAAGGTGTCTGTTTGTGTGAGAGACGCTGGGAACCTGACGTGTGCCGGAGTGACATAGTTCCTCTGCCCACACACACAAGGGTTTCTTTTGCTTTTACTCCAAGCTCATTCAGTTTCACAATAGACTCGATTTTACCTTAATTGACCGATTTGATGTTAAACAAAAATTTTGCAGTTATGACAATCTTAGATTCTGTTGGTATCATTACTGCCTGAGTCAAACTACTAGGCCCGTAAGGGGTAATTTATTGGTTTTAGATAAGGTCAAAATGTCAAAATATGAGGAAATTGCCTTAAAAATACTGAAAATTGAGGTCAAATGTTGGCCAGCTATGTCAGCTGTGTCATTAAGAGGCAAAGCTGAAGTGGCAGCTGTGATCATGTGACCTCTGGAGAGAGGAAGAGGTCGAGACTGGTCTCAGGGTGATCACAAGAACCATCAGGGAGACAGAGCAACAGAGAAGAGGAGATAGAGAGAGAGAAAGAGAGATGAAAAATGGTAAAGAACGGGACAATGAGGACAATGATACACCATTACAATATATAAACCTATACAAAAAGAGAACAGAGTAGTACAGTCAAGAGTAAAAAGCAAGGAGAAAAAAGCACTCAGAGGTGTGATCTAATGGTGGTGGAGGCGGAACGGATGGAGTAGACCCATCTGGGAGGGGGAATGAAAATGGAAGAGGCGTTGGCAGGAAATACAGGCAGTGATGGAGGGAAGGTGAGTCAACATTGGACAGAGACACACACAGACCCCCCTGAGGATAAGCTCTGTGTGTGGCCAAGGCTTACATAGACACACACACAGAGACACACAAATACACACACACACACACACAGGCACAAGGTTTATATGTGGTTGACACTACGAACTGTTTGAGAACAGTATTTTGAGAAATACACACACATGGAGCTTTGCATGCAGATAGACACACACACACACACACACACACAAGATGTTAGAGTAGTTGTTAAAAAAGAGGGGCAAAGGATGGGCAGACAGCACGGGGTGGCATGGTGTCAGCTCTTGGAGAGGACTAGGCAGACACTAGGAGTCAATGCCCGGAGGCAGAGAAAGGGATGTGATGATGTGGTGGAGGAAAGATGAACTGATGAGAGGAGGAGTGTGGGAGATGAGCAGATGAGAGGCCTGGGTGACAAAGACGTGTGTGTGTGTGTATGTGTGTGTGTTTGTATGTATGTGTTTGTGTGTGTTTGCGAATGATGTTTGTTTGTTTTTGTGTACGTGTGTGTGTTTGACCCGTTGCCATTAATGATCTGGGTTGTGCTCAAGTCTTCCTGCTGACGCCAGTGGTATTAATCACTGCACTTCAAATGCCAGAAGGAGAGTCATTGCGCCAACCAATGGCGTCACAAGCGGGCCCACTCGCATGAGCTGAAGCACAGAGGACGCAATCTTGCCACTGCAGGGGACCTTTTCCTTGTGCACGATTTCTTTTTGTCCAGAACACGGCTGGGATTTTGCTAATTAGATTGCGCAATTTACCCAATGAGCTCCCGAGGAGCCGATGTATCAAGAAATGTTCAGAGTTTGAATTCATTCATTAGCTGAAGCTCTGCGTTCTCCGTAAGCTCTAAGCCCTGAACTTTCAAACACTGTAGTTGGCATGATTCAGCCAGTGATGATGAGGTGTTAAAGCATTCAGGCATCAGGCCTTGGACCTTTAGCCAACCAGAGATGGGAAATAACTGAGTGTGTAAATCCTTCAGTACTGTACTTGATGTACTGTATCTGTATTTAAGGATCTGTACACTGTAAAAAAATATAAAAAAAAACCCAGACACTTTTCAACTTAGTGTCCAGATTTTAACAAAAAATATCTGTACTTTTAAGTACTTACATTTGATAAACCTTTAAGGTAGGCTATTTTATAACCTGGATTTCCACATTTCTTATACATCATCAGGTAGTGGAAATAATTGTTACAGACTGGGATTAATTTGGCATATTAAAGGCTAAAGTTTTCTTCACAACTTTTTATTTCCTTCCTACTTTTCACTTTTTATTTGAGTAAGGAAGTAATTTCAATACTTACACATAGTCTTAATTTACAAAATGATCTATACTTTTACTTGAGGAAGTGTGTATCTGCCATCTCTGTTACATGTGTGACATGTATAGATTCTGTAATCTCAATGGCCCTCTTAGGACATCATCAGTCACTTCATAACTGATAGTTTAAATAGTATTCATGTCATCTTATTTTCTTTCAATTATTTATTAATTCTTCTTTGCCTTTATCTTTGTAAAGCACCTTGATCTTCTTCAACGTTTGAAATGCGCTATGTAAATAAACCTGCCTTGCCTTTGGAGTTCAGAGTTCAGGAGTTTGAGATTCAGCCTTTGAGTGTGTTTGAGTGGCCATGCCTAGCCGATGCTTACACTGGTGTGTCCTCGTTTGGGTCTTTTCAGGGTCAAGTCTGCTCAGTGTGCATGTATGTGCCATGGTTATGGTTACGCATGTGTGTCAGAGTGTGTGTTGTGTGTTGTGAGGACATTTTGTTTGTACTGTGGTCTTCTGGACAGATGCAATGGTGAGGATAATCGTCGCTATTGTTACCGCCCATGACATCACTCAACTCAACTCAGTGACAGCGTAAGGTTGTGCGTCTGTGTGTGTGTGTGTGGTGTACGTGGCCGGCCGTGTTCCTGCAGGAAGAGGCTTATTGCATAACGTTCGCCTTCCTCTTGTGCTGCATTATTATTTATCATCATCCTCCTGCCTTGCTGTTCACACACACACACACACACACACACACTCTGTCATTAGGGGGCAAACCTGAGCGAATTAATTCCCCAGCTGATCAACTTGATGGAGATAAGAGGCTTTGCCTGCAAATGGTGTGCCTCATGCAGTGAGTAAGTGTGTGTGTGTGTGTGTGTGTGTGTGTGTGTGTGTGTGTGTGTGTGTGAGTGAGAGATAGAAAGAAAAAGCGGTTAAACTTGATATAACTGTGGCCACAAACTGTCAGCGCTTTTTTGAATTGGGAGAGGAAATAGGGAACAAGAGGTCAACTTTGCCCTTGATTCGTCACTTCTCAGTTTTGTTTGCATTTGTCTTGCTACATCTTTGTGTCAGCAAGTGTGTGTTTGTTACCATATGTGTGTGTGTGTGTGTGTGTGTGTGTGTGTGTGTGTGTGTGGTGTGTGTGTATGTGTGTATGCTTGAGTGTGTGTGTGTGTTTGCAACTAGAGCCCCCATCTGTGTTAAAAACCAGCAGGACATAATGGACTTGAGGTCTTTAATGTTAGTAATCAATGTAATATGTGTCTGTGTGTTGGAGATGATGTCAGTGTGTGTGTTTGTGTGTGTGTGTGTGTGCGCGTGCGTGCGTATGAGTGAGAAAAAACAGCTCTGCTGGTCACTCAGCCAACCGGTTCTACACCCCAAAGCACTCAGGTTTGCATAGCCTGTGACACATCTGTCCCCATAAGACCATACACACACACACAAACACACACACACATAGAATGCACTCAAAAGCTGCTTTCTCATACTCACAGATGCACACAAATGCTGCCTCACACAAACACACACACACTCACACACACACACACACACACACACACACACAGCATTGCCTCCCACTCCTTTGGGAGGCAGATGCTGCCATTACCCCAGAGATGGTTGCCACGCAGCTGAGGAAGTGGGAAGTGCTAATGAGGAGTGTGGTGCATTATGGGAAAGTCACAGTTGGTTGGAGGGAGGGATAGAGGGAATGGGGTGAGGTGAGACTGTGTGTGTGTGTGTGTGTGTGTGTGCGCGCAAAGGAGTTTGGGTGTGGGTCTTGGGACACAACCAGCTACTTGCCTTTTCATAGACAGACATCACACACACACACACACACACACACACACACCTGTCTATGGTACACTCCTACAGGCTGTGGAAAGTGTACATTGGTAGGTTATGGGCCTTGAGTGTGCAGTTACAAAATACACACACACAGGCACAGGAAAGGCAATTATCCACAGCATTTATCTCAGCCATGTTTGCAATTAGGACTATACCCATGTTATCCAATTATCTGAATGATTTTGCCAAGTCTTTAAATAGGCTTTAGGGCTTGTAGGCAGACTGGTGCACTGACCATTGTCCATCAGGGACCCAATGTATTCTGATGGGGAATCTTAAACATCCTTGCTTTCATTCTAAGTGCCACTGTCATATTGAGTTCCTTGTCTGTGTCCTCCATCCTAAGTTTCGCTTTTTGTTTTGCCTGGCAAGCAGATGTGATCTGTGCCAGGCAAGGGAACTATCAAAAGTTCCTATTGAGAAGCAAAGACATCTTTGTATTCCAAGGACAAAGCACGGCCAACAAACTAAGTCTAGCCGCGGATGTTTTGAAAGCTTTAAGGAGAGCAGACAGCTTAGCTAGGGGGTGGGGTTATCACTCAGTGCTGTGAGTGAGCGTGTCAGTCTTTGCTTTGAAATCAGCCCTTACTTCATTGTCATTTCCCATCACATTCACTCCATGAAGAGATCAGGTGTGCACACAGAAAGGTAATGAAGATGGGTGTATGTTGGTGTTTGTTCGTATGGTTGTGCATGTTGTGGTGCTTTGTGCGTGTGTGCGGGCTTGTGTGTGTGCGTGCTTGTGTGTGTGTGTGTGTGTGTGTGTTTGTGTCCATCCCTTGGCAGGTGCCTCGGGGGTCTCTTGAGACTTAATTATATGTCTGTGGAAGACACACACAAACACACAAATACACACTCGCAAACACAAACATACACAAACATTGACAGAAAGGTTATAGAGACCTACAGTACACACTGAGGAAGACATGTTGAGAGACATGGAGAGTGCAGATAGAAGGCAAGAAAAATATGCAGAGACAGAGAAAGAAAAGAATCACAGTAAGAGACAACATTAAAATCATGGAAAAATAGTAAAAAAACTAAAGCATTCAGAACTATGCAACCTGCAACAGGACCACTGTTTGTTCTTGTAGCCAGATAGACTATTTTGATGGCTAGTTGGCTACAAAATGACTTTTGTCTAAAATTTCATGCTAACTAGCCAGCTACCTGAAGAATCACTTTTCACTTGATGACTTGGCATACCTGTCATAAAGTTAAGCAGACTCTTACTTGTATTGTAAATTGGTATTCTTCTGCCTCTCCTTTGCCCAAAACTTTACTCTTACATCTCCAATGGTTCATTTTGTTGCACATCTTTGGTGCATTTTGGTGCATTTTGGTCTTCAGTATTCCACCCCTATATGTTCACAAACCGACAAAGCCATTCTAAACCAGGACCTCCTAATCGTTGCGTGCAAAATTGAACATGATGCATGAACATGCAGTTTGAGAGAAACCGATTTAGAGAGAAGAGGAAAGAATGGAGAGAATAAATGAAGATAAAGAAGAAGAGAGATGGAGCCAGAATGACAGGTGCATAAGAAAGATAGGAAGAGATACACACCATGACATTTTTGTGTTTAATGCTCCACCTTGCCTACTTTCTTGTAGTACTATCCTGGCAAAACTGCAGTTATGGGTAAGCCAGTGAAGATACTTAAATGAAATGACTGCAAAGGAGAGAGGAGAAGAGAAAGAGATGAGAAAGTGGAAGAGATGAAGAGCGAAGAGC
>JAGFZM010001815.1:669475-692848 GCA_017657215.1 Limnothrissa miodon | reverse complement strand
TGTGTGTGTGTGTTTGTGTGCCTTTGCGTTCTGCACTGTGTGTTCCATCTGAAGCACATTCAGTTATGCGACCAAAGCCGAAACATGACAAGCGTGCAAGAACGCATTGTCTCAGCGCTCCCCTGCGCGTACTTGTAATTACCATGCAAAGTTCAGGAAGATAACGGCTAATGAGTTCACGTCAAGAATAAAAAGCACAAAACAGACTAATGTAGTGCGTGGCTCAAGACCTTCATACGTCAGTCAGCCTAAAGGTCATCTGTCGTTTCACAGAAACATGCGGCATCATAACACCATGTATGACTGAAGATCATGCAGTAAACATGCATACGTAAACACACTGACACACACACACACGCACGTATACACATAATTACATACTAAACTGTGAAATAACAAATAAACACATTTAAACAGTCCTCATTAGAGCATAAATGAATATTATGTTGCATTACTGTACATTTCTCTGCAGATTTATACATATTTGACAGAATTTGGGCTACACATTTATCGCAATAAATATGCCATAACAACCAACATGTAACACACAAAACCTGAGCAGATTTGACAGGCTTTTGTCTCACCTCTACACGCTCACAGATGTGTACTGGCCACTCTAGAGGTCATCTGCTTTTCACTCCTCTCTCAGGATTTAGTCTGAGGGCCGCTGGGCCAAAGGGGATCTTCTACTGCTAAAACACTCAAGACCAGGTCAGCTAGTAATGCACAGCTCTGACTGATTTGTGTCTATCTCCAGTGGTAGGGGGGTGTTTGCCAGACATCTGCATGTTACACCACCACCCCCAGACACACACACACACACACACAGTCACACACACGCACAACCCATCTTTCTGAGAGAGAGAAGCCCAGTAACTGCTGGGACAATGTGACCCTGCTGCTCTCTTTCCCATCTCAACAACATATGGGGCCTCCCTCTGTCACTGTCTTTCAGATTCGGAGAGCATTTCCACACCAATGACTCTCTGGGAACTATGGCCAGCATATGCTCACCGCAAGGACCCCAAACATGAGGGATGTAACCCATCAGGACGTCCCTAGACCCACTTCCTTCTTACCATGCATTCTCTGAAAAATGCTACCACAATTGCTACCATAATTATAGCCCCATATATATATATATATATATGGAACACATTGGCTAAGTGTGAACAAATGAGACCCAAATAGTGGTGGTTGTGTGTGTGAGTGTGTGTGTGTGTGTATGCAAGGGGATTTGGAAAGGGGATTGTCAGTAAAAAAGTGTAAGGATAGAGGATTTGTGTGTATCAGTGATATATACTGTATATTATAGCCCTTATAACATATATATATATATATATGTGTGTGTGTGTGTGTGTGTGTGTGTCTCTGTGTGTCTCACTGACACACACACACACATTATATTTGGTCCACTAACCACCCTGTAAGATTCTAAAGAAAACAGAAAACTCATGCTTTTGTAATGTGATGTAGTGAGTGTTTGTATGAGTGGTGCCACTTTGTATGAGCTGGTGTCACTTTCAGTTTTCATTTCTGTACTGTGTTTTACCACCAACACCTGTTGCTTTTGGTGAAGTTTGATGCTTCATAGGAAAACCCCTGTCTGCTGTACACTTCTTTGTCTCCTTCACTCTGAGTTCAACTGACACTAATGGGAACTGAGCAGGTTACAAGGGAATGGATGTTGTCATAAAGTCTGGGGGCAAAACCCATTGTTAGCCGATTTAAATGTACAGGCAAGACCATTACTGTTTCAACAAAAAGCGAGAACAAGTTTGTTATGGTTCTAAACCAACGAAGGCATCTTTATTCCTTGTTATGATCACCCTATGGACCTGGTTTAGTCAAATTGAGTCCAACTTGACAACTGTGCAAAAATTGTATTTAAAATCACTCTTTTCATTACTGTAATAATGCATTTGCTGTACTTCCATGTTTTGGTAAGAGTTCCATGGTCAGTTGATCTTCAGAGCTCATGCTTGTTACACCTCAGAAAATGGGAGGTCAATCAGTCATTGCTAGACTCTAGTTGTTGGCTGGGTCTAGTTGCCAGAAAGGTTAGTTGTGTAATTCATGGAGTGCAATCCTTCTCTTTCTCTCCCCTCTCTCTCTCTCTCTGTTTCTCTCTCTCTCTCACTCACACTCACACACACACACACACACACACACACACACACAGATAATTACACAAACTTACATAAAAGGAATGACATTTACATAATTAATACGACAGATACATTATGTATATTCTCAAATCTACATACACACACTTGGGATCAGGGGGAAATAATTACAGACATGAAAGTAATCACATTTACATTCAAAATAAGGCACAAGCATGCATTTTTACTAACACCACACTCACTCACACAGTCACATACTTCAGTGCACTTCTTCATTAGCGCTGGCAGTTGACACACTCACACACACACACACACACGCACAGGCGCAGTTAATGACAGAGGCCTCTGTGTCATATTCTGCCTCCCTTGTTTAAGACACTCTTCAGTCACCCCATAAGTAGCTATGTCTCACACACACACAGCACCGAGGGAGCGCTAGCCACTGCAGACGTGCTCTGATTGAAAGCAGCTCCCAACTAAAGGACCATCTGTACAGGCAGGGGGATGCATGTGGCTGGTGTATATCATGTGCAGAAGGGAACACAATGGCTAAGTGTGAACAAATGAGACCCAAATAGAGGTGGTTGTGTGTGTATGCAAGGGGGTTTGGAAAGGGGAAAGTGGTTGTGTGTGTATGCAAGGGGGTTTGGAAAGGGGGTTGTCAAAAAGTGAAAGGATAGAGGATGAGTGAGCTAATGACACACACACACACAGAGAGAGAGAGAGAGAGAGAGAGAGAGAGAGACCATCCAAGCATTTATCTCCATGTAGGTAAAAGAGTTAACAACCAAAGTCTAAATGGTTCTCATCCCAATACTTTATTAAATAATCAACATCATCATTGTAATGAAAAACAAAAATGCATCGTAACATACAACAGTCATGTTTTTTTTTTCTGTTCACATTTAGTTTTGTCGCTTCAAGCGATCCCTCCCCCCTCGCCCTTCTGTCCCGTGCTCTCCGTGACAGACATACAGTGGCTATAGCTACCTACACTCACAAACAAGGTGACTTCACAAAAGTCACCTCTGGATGCACTAGTTTTACTGTACACAGACACTGCAAGTGAGGGCTCGGTAACCGTGGGAACCACTGAAACGTGTTGGTTGTGGTGTGCAGAGGTGGTGAGATTCTTTGTGTGTGGGAGGGTGTGTGGGTGAGGTGGGGTGGAGGTGGCATTTGGTCTTCTAGTTCAAGCTTGATGCTTGTTGTAAGTCTGTAAGAAGACAAAACCTTTCGCTTTCTGTTGATACTGGTATTTGCTTGTACAGCTTGAAAGCTGTGTGTGTGTGTATGTGTGTGTGTGTGTGTGTATGTGGAGAGTGTTAGGAGATTCTGGGCAAGTCCTCTGTTGTCCAACTGTCTCCCATCATCACCGATGATGATGATGGTGATGTCTTGCACAAGGAAATCAGTTAGTCACAAACGCCTGCTGTTTGAGGAGACTGAGTCTTTCAACATCAAGCGTAGTGGCTTTCAAGTTAGGACAGCATCCATGTTTACAGTTTAGTGCATGTGAACCAACACTGACAACTCGTTCCTTGCCCAGTTGTTTTGTTTGTCTTTTTCTGTTCATGATGCTGAGCAAATACAGGGGGTCACCAGTGGCTTGTGTCTGTTGCCCTGTAGATTTTTTTTATTTATTTTTTAATTTTTTTGCCAGTGTGTCAAACCTCTCAAAAGGGCGGTGGTGGCGCAGGTGGTAGAGGAGCCGTTTGGTGACTGCAAGGTTGCAGGTTTGAGCCCCACTCTACCTGACACCATCGAAGTGTCCTTGAGCAAGACACTGAACCCCAAATTGCTCCTGGTGGTAGGCTGGAGCCTTGCATGGTAATCCCCTCCACTGGTTTGTGATTGGGTGAATGCTAAAGCAGGCAGCGCGTGTAGACGCGGCAGCCTCTGGCTCTCCTGACCGTGCGTATCACTGTGGGATAGCTAGAAACGTAATTTCGATTCCTCTGTATTTCCAGTATATGTAGAGAAATTGACAATAAAAGAGACTTAACTTAAAAGAGGAACAGTCAAACAGGCACTGGTGTCTCAGAGGCACTTCTCAGCTGCACTCGCTCTCTACCCCCCATGATACACACGCGCTCACAGACACACACACACACGTCTCCATCTCCAAATGCAGAATCAACAATGTCACAGCTCATCTGCAGTACCGAGAAGTGCCAGGGAGAGTCTGTGTCTCCTGTAATCGAAGAAGCTCCTTGTGAAAAAAAAAAAAAAAACAGATGTCTGTTCAGATGCTCAGAGATTTCCAAGTACAGTAAGCCATTCATTAGGCAGATCGAACGGCATGACACAAGTCCAGAGGCTCATCTTTTAACAACCACAAGAGTCACAGGAGCTGTTATTCAATCGTCCTGCTGATTACGAGAGTCAGTGCTGTGCAATACTGTTCAACATCAACCCCCATTACTGGTGTATGCACCAAAGAGACTTAATAAAAACAAAAATACAATCCATGTTCAATTGCACATTAATAAAAATCACAAAGAAATAACAAAAAAAAAAATGCAAAACAACAAAACATACGCAACAAATAAAGACCACAGGCCAGCATGCACGTCATCACTGTAGCAATGCATGGGCTACTTCATTTTTGTTCATTTTTTCTTACGAAGCAACATATGTACACCGCAGTTGTTTTTATCATCACTGTTATTATTATTTAATATACAACTTATTTCTTAGTCTGCCCAAGCTCTACAGACTCTAGGTGCTGCAGTGGGCACGAGGCTTTCTACACGTCTGTAGCAGCAATGAAAATAATGAGGAACTGAGAAAACGTTTACTCAGCGGAAGGGGCAACTAGCAGGGTCCAGCGATGTACGTCTGCAACACTGACACTGAGTGAGATCATGCGGCTTTCGCCAGGAGAAGGACTGTCCATTACGCATCAGTCAGGCGCACCCAACACCATCCCAATTTCTCCAAAGATGTCCTTCGTGTGAGTCCAACAATATTCACGTTAGTAATGTTTTCTGTTTTTTGTTTATTTTTGTTTGCCTCTGTGAAGAGTTCCGTTGTTTGACACAGACTAAAGTGTGCTGAGAGAGTCACATGGTCCTGCTACGGGCCAATGGCTCGCTTTTGTAGGTAGTGACTGAGGTTGGGAGTACGGTAGTACAGTAACCGAAGAGGAAGGTGGGGTATTATCCACAGAGTTCACCAAGAGCTGCGTGATTGGACAGAATGTTGGATCTTGCGGTGGGTGATTGGTTGAGATGAGGCCACAAGCACCTCCAAGGAAGATGATTGGCTAACCACAGCTGGCTCATATAGGGGCTTGAGAGAGAGTTGCAACAACCGCTTTGATTGAATTGAACAGGTAACCTGTCAATTACACTGACAACTGGTGATACCCTTACTCTTAGTTGTGCTGAGTTTGGTGTGTGTGTGTGTGTGTGTGTGTGATAGTGGTTCACGCACACTGTAAGCTAATGTAGCAGTACTTTCCCCCTTGCTTTCTCTTCCCAACCCTCTTTGAGACTTTGTTTATAACAATTCAAAAGCAGTTTTAAGTCTACTGCCTGACCAGACATACACATACTGTACAGTTGGCGTTGTCCTCACACACGAGTGTACACAAGCCGTAGTTAAAGCCGTATGCTGTATGTCAGACCAATGTGGAATAAACACAAGGATGTTGGAGAGAAAGCACAGGCCCTGAGTTTTCCAGGCATACACAGGAATGTGAGTGTATGCTAGTAGCTTGTCACCCCTTCCACAAACACACACACACACACACACACACACACACACACATGTCCTACATTCCCTCCCTGTCACTAGTCGCCCCACACGGCCGTGTGTGTGTGTGTGTCTGCGTGTGTGTTGCTCAGTAAACAACACTTCTCTGTCTGGCTTTCCCTGCAACAATTGGGGGTGGGGAGACGGGGCAGGGAATCAATCTAACTGGAGCTACAGTACCAGGGATGTGTTTGTGTGAGAGAAAGAGAGCGAGAGAGAGAGAGAATTAGAGGGAGAGCGAGAAGGGGAACGAGTTTGCGAGTCAGTCAGTGGGCAGCTGAGGGTGGGTTGTTTACATCGCAGACTCAAGTGGCCATGGCGGACCCCCACCCACGCCCGGCCCTGATTCAGTGCACACTCCAAGCAGCATGACACTGAAGCCTCCTCCTGCCCAGGCACTGATCCAACGTCTGACCCTGACCCTCCTTCCTGACTCGCTCTCCCTCTCTCTTCATCCCTCGCTACCTCTCATGTTTTTTGGCACTGATGTCTGATAACCATTTGTCCTAACACTCATTCACAGCAGGGAAACAGCCAAAGCCTCTTTCTCTCTCTCTCTCTCTCTCTCTCTCGGTACAGCAAAGATACAAGGCTACAGCACTGTCTGTGCTGAGCTGCCTACTATACTCTCATAGCAGCAGTGACCCCCGGCCTCTCTAAGCAGAGCAGAGGATGTGGGTTCATTGCAGGACTAAACTCTACTCTAGCATTTTTTTTTCCTCTCCTAAAGCTTGTGCTTGGCATTAAAACACACAGGTTCCCAAGGGCAGTGTAAAGTGTGTGTGTGCGCGCTAAGGTGAGAATTTACTTGAGTATGATCTGAACGGCTACCCCCACACCCCCCTTATCCCGTTATTTTTCAATCTCGCTCGATTCGCTCGAGCTAGGAGATTAAAATCGGATTATAACGGTGAGTTCACAGACGCTGCGGGTGAGTACACGTGTATGTACATTTATGTGTGCGTGTTTGAGGCAGCGTGTGTGTGTGTGTGTGTGTGTGCATGTGCAAAGAAAGGGGGCCTGAGTGCTGCTCGCTGCCCCACCCTAGTTGGTGTGTTTCTATGTGTGTGAGCATGTCCCAGCTTGTCCCAGCTTGTGATGGGCAGGTAAGGTGGGCACAGTCACTCCCAGACATGAACACTGGGCCCAGGATATGATGGCGCATGGGGACGTCTGCACACCAAACCGCCCCTGATGGGATAAAGCGTCCTGCTGTCTTGCCACATGCTGTTGGCTGTGATCGAAAAAAAAAAAAAAAAAAAACTTTGTCTGGCTGCAGACCTACTGTTGATTTGCTTGCTACACCATGACCCCAAACCTCAATCAGCTTTTCCGAAAAGCACCTCCGGGCCACACACGCACACACACAAAGCAAGAGAACTGCAGAGTCACAGGTCAGCTAGACACGCACATCAGCAGTGTGGTCTAATGGGAACTGCAAGGCAACATGTTTACCACTGCTCTTAGTTGCACTTAGTTTAGCCGGTGGCACTCAGTCGATGACGGGCTCGACACTATCAGACAGCTGACATCGGAGCAGTGTGCTGGCCACATTATCTGTTATTAGACCTGCGGCCAGCCATGCCATGATCACCAAGAAGATCAAAATGGGGAAAGAGCTGTGGAACTTGTTTTTCATATGTCATTAAGTCATAAGTCATAATTTCATATGGCCATACGGTGTCACACACCCTAAAAACACAATTACAGGTAGACAGTGCATTGTAAAAACCACTCTGGAGTTTGCTTTTGAAAAACACTGCTCCACTGTAATGTTTAACATCCTGCTTCTGGGTCAGATGTTTAACTATAGGGCGTCACTCTTTTTTTTTGTGCATGGGCCACAGCTCTGATGGTGTCCTCATTCTAACGTAAGGACAGGTTGTCTTAGCAACCCCTATACATCTGAGCTTCACCATATGGGAACAGCTTGCACACGGGTCCCCAGGGAGCAAACTCAAAAACACACAAACACCTTCAGGAACGAACCTAGAGCCCAGTGCCTCATCTGTGACCTCTTTCTGACTCACACAAACACACACACTCACATATACGCATAAATAGAAAGAGGGCTGTATGAAAGGATGCTTTTAAAAAATAAAAATTGCATTCACCTAGAATCAGAATTTCAGGGCAGTCGAGGACACGGCTGGGACAGACGAGACCTCAAAGGGTTGAGACAAGCGCAAACAAAAAACACTGCCCTTAGCCTGCAGATATGACAACAGTCATCTCATCATACCCTGCTGGCCAGGACAGAGGGCTGAGGACCTCACCTCTTAGTATCTCTTGCACGCACACACACACACACACACACACAGACACAGCCTCTTCTTTCCACACCCCAGTTCCATGCAAGACAGAGGCTGCGGAAGGTGCCTGGATTAGGCATTACAAAGAGAAGAGAGGGGGTGGCAATTGTATGCGTATTTATATGTGTGTGTGTGTGTGTGTGCACGCACACATGGAGAGGTAATCTGTTAATCTTGTTAATGCCCCTGCAGCCGGCACCCTAACAACAGGCGCGTGAAACAAAAGGATGGAGGGAGGGTGGGGAGGTAGGGGTAAACAGCTGATGACCTTCGCCCACATTTCTTCTCAAAGTGTGCTCAAATACCACATTTTACAGCCCTACTACCATGTTGTGCTTTCTAATCTATAGTAGCTCTGCGTCCGTGAGACCAAATTACATTATGTAGGCAGTTGGTTGTGCTGGGTGTCTGTTGCCTCTCAAGTAGCCTTTGCAATATCTCAGCATGGTTGTTCTCGGGGGACAACTGGCCAACGGCTCTTCCTCCACCCAGATGAGCTGGGAATTCCTATATGGGAAATGCCTCATCACTCACTTAATGAGCTGTGCCAGACAAAACTAATCTATCACCGATCGGCCACGGGAGTGCTGCCGCGCCCGTATAGAGGTCAGCCCCTACCTGATGAGCCTTGGAGAAGAACAGGAGAGATAGACGAGGCCCTAGAAGACAGCTCCTACTGTGCACTAATAAGGGTTGTTGCTACAACACTGTGGCCCTGTGAGAGAATATTCGGGATATAAAGGAACACTGCCTCCTCCCCACCCTAATAACACTAATTATCACGGTGTTTGTGAATTAGTAGAGACTATGTCAATAGAAGGGTCTTGTAACCATCCTACCCCTCACCCACCCCTCTTGGCACTAATGAAGGTGAGTTTTATGGGCGTCATCCTGAATGCCCAAGGGCTAGGTGTGAGTGTGCTTTTTTTAATCCCTATTCGAAAGTAGCGCAGTACCCTCTGCGACTCTCTCTCAACTCTCTCTCCCTCCTAAAACAGCCGCTCTGCTGTTGGCCTATTTAGCACGGTGCGCTTCGTCCTCTGCCGTCGGAAGGGAAAGTAAACGGACAAGAGGACAGTGGAGAGAAATGAATCAAATGAACCTGGGGACTCAGTGCAGGGTTAAAATAAATAAAGAGGGTTTTCCCACTGGGAGCTTTTCTCTAGGAGTAATGAAGACTCAATGGAGACTTTTCCATGGATGGGTAGAGAGCTGCAAGTGGCCCAACAAGATGGTGGAAAAAGGTGAAGAGGGGGCAAAAAGAGTGGACAAAGTCTCTGTGTCCCATTTTGTCTTTCGCCCCCTCATCGGTCGAGCACTCGGTTGTAGTCCTGCGGTCCGCAGCCTCCTTCGCTCTTGAGCTCGGCGAACACCTGCGTGAAGAAGTGTGGGTCGGCGTTGATGCGCAGCATCTTGGCACTGGTGGCGTCGATGATGGCAAGGCAGCGGTCCCAGAAGGCCTCCTTGCCCGCCTCCACCAGGAAGGGCTTGAGCGGGTACGAGATCTCGTTGCCCATGTACGAATAGGACAGGTAGAGGCAGGTGAGGAGAATGGCCTGGAGCTCGTGCTCGGATGACACCAGGTCGCCGTCGACCACGTCCCGGCACAGCATGTAGACGAAGACCACGTTGGCCGGCGTGACGAAGGCCTGGTCCTGCCAGCCCTGGAGGAGGAGAGAGCGGTCCACAGCGCGCAGCCACAGCACCGGGTCGGCCGGCGACAGATGCTTGAGGCGGTAGCAGCGGCCGCACAGGAACTCGCCGAGGCAGCGGAGGAGCTCGCTGGTGGACGCCTGCACGATGACACGCTTGGGCGAGGATGTCACCACGCCCGGCGACACTTTCTTGACAGAGGCCAGCTGAGTCTTGCCATAGCCCAGTCCAAGGCCCATGCCCCCCATGCCCCCAAAGCCCATCCCGAGGGCGGAAGCGGGGCCATCGTAGCTGGACAGGTTGGCGCACGAAAGCGACTTCTTCACATTTTCCCGGTTCATGTGCAGCACCGGGTCCTTTTGGTGGTAGAGGTTGTTGTTGTTGTTGAGCGTCAGCGGACCACCGGGGATGCCCCCCACCAGGCTCCCGGGCCCGCCGGGGCATCCTCCTTTCTTGGTCCCGCCGCCACCACCCCCGCGCTTTTTGGTGGAAGCCACCAGCCGCTTCCACGTGAGTGCTGGCAGGAAGATCGAGTGGCCGCGCTTGAGCCCGCCGCTACGGTCCTTCTGCGTGTTCAGCGAACGGCTGCTCAGGCTTGGGTAGTGGCTCAACGAGCCTGGCCGGTCGTCATAGTAACTAGGCTTACGTGGCCCTGGAGAGAGGGACAGTACAGTGCCCATGGTGAGTTGCTGATGAGGAGCGGGTGAAGAGGGTAGCAGAGAGAAGTGTGGAGCAGTAGTAAGTCAAGCCTGTGGTGGCTCAGAGGGTCTCGATAGGTGTACAGCCGCAGGGCAACACTCTCCAGACCGTGTGCTGGCTGTAGAGGTGACAAGGAAATCCAGACAGACGACTGTCATGGATAGAGCCTGAAAGAGAAACATAGTTTCTTTAGGATGGGACCATCTGTAAACATGTCAACACATTAAAACAACACATTAAAACAATGTATACAAACACAGATATCAACGGCAACACAATCTATTTACAATCTGATATTGTGTTTGGTTACAGAAAAAAAAAACGGAAAAAAGATCAGTTTGGAGCTTTTGAAATACTGTGTCTTAAAATAACCTACAGTATATAAAAACAATTTATAAAAGGACCACGTTCCATTTGATGATTCCAATTGAAAGCCTGTTCGATAGTAAAACCTCAAATGACATTTAATGTATTTAGATGAATCCACTCACAGACAGACTATGCTGCGTAGTACTGCTTTGCAATACAACCACTATTGTGCGTCCGACATCAGCACTGACCCAAATACCCTTACCTTCAACGCGGGCTTTAAAAAAGAAATTCTGCTGGTGGTAGTCACATTTCATTACATCAAAAAAGAAAAAGAATTGTTTCGAGAAGACGATCTGACTGAATACAAGTGGCTAATTTTTCGCACGCCGTGCACAGAAAACCTGTTGGTCAGAAACAAAAATATCGCAACACACTTCAAAATGCAGTGTTTCTGGCTCGTACCTGCTTACCGGGGTTGCTGGGGTTTTAGCCCGCGGATGGACTCAGGTCTGTCTCCTTTAGCGCAGTAAATAAACCACCATATGCACTGAGCGGATGCCATGTGCTTCACACCATCATACCGGAGCCAGCAACAGTAGTAAGCGTTAGATGTTTCATTCTTCGAGGCGCTCCGCTTCACAAACTGTTCTGCTTTATGATGTTGCTTTTGTCTCTTAAATTATCGTCCATGTCCTGTATGTCTCAAAACATAATTACTTCTCTACGTCTAATAGAAAAACCGGCAGATACTCAAACTTTGCAAAACACTTGGTAATTGTAAAAATCCGTTTTGTATTCCGTCTTATAGCCTACGTCGCAGGAAAGAGAAACATTGCACTCCATGTAACGGCAGAAAATCAAAACGACTCAGGAGTTTGTCGGCAAGAGTCGTTTTGCCTTCAGCCTTATGTCTCTACAGTCTGTGATCATTTGTGAGTATGACAGTACACCCTCGGTTGTCTTGCTGCGTCTGATGCTGGGAAACGGGTGACGGGAGGTCCGTTCTCCTCAAGTGTGTGCTGTCAGAGCGTCCGTTCACTGCGCGCGCCTCGCTACACACACACACATACACACACACGGGGCTTCCTGGGAGCTGACTCCTCCTCGTGCAGCTAGAGAGCGCAGTCACCGTGCCGTAGGGCGTCCTCACGCTGACGGTTCTCAAAGTACCACTGGTGAAGTAGAGCAGACCCTTGTGCTGTGTTGTCCAGTGCTATCACAAGGTACCAGACCACACGCCTCTGGTGATTGGTGTTTGCAGGAAGCGTCTGTTATTATGTTAATCAGCCATACAAGACGTCGATTTCTGTGTATGTGTTTCAGTGTGAATAAGCAAGTTGACATGTTAGCTATTTCATTCATTGAGTTGGAAGGCTTTTTCATACACACACACACACACACACACACCAATTTTTATGTTTGATAGGCCATTCTTTCCTCTTCCTTTGGATCATGTAAACGTTTAGAACGTTTTTATATCTAATGGTACAGGTTACAAAAACATTGTGTCTTTTCTGTTGAATTCAGGGTGCTATTGTCTTCAAATACAGTATTATATTATAATTGTTTAATATATATCAGCTGGTAACTAAGTAAAGTTGTTAGTATTGGTGAAAGAGAAGGTCTACAGTAGGTATAAGATTGAGGGAGAGCTCCTGCACTCATGGTGTGTCATGGTGAATGTTTGCACAGGATATTTTAAGGAGCTGACCACTGCAGGGTAGGAAAATACACAATGGGGGCTTGTTGGTGTTAGAAGAATGTAGTACATGGACCAGTTTGTGTGTGTGTGTGTGTGTGTGTGTGCGTGTGTGCATGTGTATCACTGTAAATGTAGTGCCCTTAAGCAAAGAGGAACTCGTTATCTCACAGTGTTGTGAAGAAGAGTCCTAACTACCTCCTCAGGGGTTTGAACTGGTGGCAACTGAGATGGTAAGACAGGGGTCTTTGATATGAGAACAAGTGATGCATAGAGGAAGAGAAAGAGGGAGAAGGTGGAGGGAGCAGAAGGGTGAGGCCCTTTCTGTACCCCTGTCATCACTGGCTGGCATTTTCACTTTGTTGGCCAAACAACTGTTGATTATGACTAAATCATGCTACCACATGGAACCCAATCACTCACAGTGTGTGTGTGTGTGTGTGTGTGTGTGTGTGTGTGTGTGTGTGAGAGAGTCACTGATATTACATCAGTTTGGTTTCCTTTTTTCTGCCATGATCCTTTGCCAAAAGCTTGAAGGTAAGTTTTATCCATTCTTGTTGATACCTTCCCTCTTCCACAGTGTCTTGCTTTCCAACAGAGACGCAGTGAGTGAAAGAGGCAATCCATCACTTTCACAGAAATATCATAAATGTTCTCTTCGTAATCAGGCCAATGCACTACAGCAGTGTAAGTAGCACAGATTTTCCACAAGGAGAGAGCAGTTTAGGAATGTTTGCACAAAGAACATTTTTGAGCAAAGAAATGTAAAGATTAAGTGAGATACTAGCCACATAAACAGGACAGTTTGTTTACACTTACTGAAAAGCATCACTCTTTGTAGTCCGGTGTAGCCTGGCACTTTGATGCTTACTGTGAAAGCATAATATTAAAGAATTTATTTATTAGTTATTATGTATTATTGATACTCTCCCAGGAGAGTCTGAATCTAGCTATTTTTCATGTTTATAAGCCTGCTTACCAAGCCCACCCAACCTTAGCAGGTCTATTGGAAAGTGGGGCAAAAAAGCTCACGTCGTCATACATAATCCAGGGGAATTCATCAATTTTTCTGTGACTGACCTAGAGAGTCTGGGAAACAAGATTAGAATCCTCAAAAACCTATACGGCATGCAGCAGCAGCAGCAACAGCAGCAGCTGTGAGATTGGGTCCGTTTGCCATGTCTGTGTCGGGATTGGCTACAGCTGCACAGGGTGATCTGGTTGTGTTTTTTTTTTCATGGCATTTGCTGCCAGACTCACACGTTTTTCTCCCCTCGTATCGGTCTTCCTTGCAAACACACACACACACACACAGGCAGGAAAAGCGATTCAGCTCCTGCACAGCTGGCCTTGCCTGGACAGTGCTGCTATGAAAGGACTGCTTGTGTTTCCCTGACCCTGACAGCTAGTGATGGAGAGGGTGAGAGACTGGGGGACTGAGAGAAAGCGATGGCAGAACAGACATGGCAAAAGATAGATAGACAGATAGATAGATAGATAGATAGATAGATAGATAGATAGATCGATCGATCGATCTACCACAGGCACACTGTACCACAATCTGCCACACCCTGTACCATCTTTGCACTAATAAACAGCCTGGATTAATATACAGCCTATATAGATTATATTTGAAGTCTAACATGGTTTAAAACCATTTGAAAAAAAAATGCCTTTAAATCTACATTTAAAATCAGTTATAAGCCATTAAAGGCTTAATTAGGCCACCTAGATTACGGCCTTAATCAAAAGTAACTGTTTTGTCAAACTACTAGTTGCATTCTCATATAGGGGACTCTGTCGCCACCTAGTGATATTTGCCCGAATTACAAACAAGACAGTAATTACACAGTAGTGGACAGGTAGAGTGTCCATTTATTCTGAGTTTAAGGAGACATGTCTTAGCTTGATGTTCACATTTTTACATTTTTGATGTTCACAAATTACAACATTTCTCTGTTGTTGTAAATATCAAGGTTTTTATTAATAACATAGAAAACAAAAACATATTTTCATTCATTATTTGCAAACATTATATCTATCTTGTCCGGCAGCAAGAGTTTCACACACATATTTTTTCATTTTCTTGCAGTTTTCATCAAACCAAACGTTAGTTGGGATATTTCCATCTCCGAGACAGGCACAGTCTTCTCCGAGCAAATCGCTCATAAGCCAGTTGTCTGGTTCATCTTTTCCATAAGACCTTTCAAACCAGTATCTATCAACAGAGAGGATGAAACAGTTACTAAAGAGAGAACTTGATGTGACATAATATAGAAAGAGAAAGAAAGAAAGAAACTGGTTATTCAATGTCACTGTGCCTCTGTCATTTAATTTCCTGTCAAAACATATTATCTATCTTTCATTTAAGTTCTATATGTCTTACTGTGGAGATGCTCTTGTGAGATGGCTGTTGTCCATCCACACCCACTGGCCCTCATTCTCCAAGTCATTCAGCCCGATCCAATGAGACTCTTTTGTTTTAGCGGAGAGAAACGTCTGACACAAACACAAACAAACAGCTTGTGAGAGATGTTTAGCAATAGCTTACAATGCATTATGATAATGCATAATTGATGGCCTACAGCAGCTTAAAAAATGATTAAAGATTCCTTAGTCAATCCTGTCTTTTGTATGGAACACATTCATCCTACAGAAATGCTTGTGCTCTCTACAGATAATAAAACATTAAATATGACCATAGACTTCACATATCACCTCTGTCGTATACATTATGAAGCATCCAATGACATGTAAATAAAACTCTACGTTTTTGTGTTTTGCAGCAAACCTCACCTGTTCTTCCGCATCGTTAATGATCACAAGATGGCCACCATGTGCAATGCACTCGTCACGGCTCTCAGTCCAGTTCAAGGAGTCAAAAGAGAAGAAGTAACACTTCTCACGGTAGTACAGCCATCCATCTGCACAAGGTGTACAACCCCGACTTTCTGCTCAGTGGCACAGGGGGGAAATATGATGCAGTAAAACAATAAAAAAAATAATCATTTTTAAAGCTCCTTCTCTGGTTTTGAACACAAATAAGAAACACTGGGGTTATTTTTCCTTATGTAACTAGATTATAAAATATATTTCAATATATTATATTTAGGAGTGTTGTTTAGTAGTTTATACTGTCAAACATTCATCCGTGTTTTCAAAATACTAATTTTATAATTAGTTAATCTATAACAAGTTTCCCTTTGCTTGTCTACATTATTCATTTGAGAGAGAGGAAACAAAAAAGGCATTGTGGCTAGAGATGATCTTGTGTTTCACAGAAATAGTGCTCTTCAAAAAACTACCCTAAAATCCCAAGCAACTATTTACTCTTTGTTTAAGCTGTAGATGCAGATAACGTATACAACATGGGTGGATAAACAGAATTAAAATTTAAAAACCATATTATCATCCCATGCACAGTATAGTTGACAATAATACATGTCATGTATACTGGTTGTGTTTTAGACAGAGCAACACTTATCTATCCATTCAGTGGTCTATCACATAGTTCCGGCATTAGTGAAAGTAACAGGTGTTTTAACTGTGTTTGTCCTCAAGTTTGAAATAGTAACAAGTCTAAACACATATACCTCAAATGGTTGCTCTCTATTGGTTCTTCATATCTAAAAAAAAACGTCACTCTCACACACTGGCACATGATCATCACTGTAATCCACAAGGTTCTAGACTGAAAGCCAAGATTTCACTTACTTATCATGCTTAGTTGGGTTGTTAGGTTCTCCTGCTGTGCCTTCAGCTGCTCAATTTGGTCATGTTTTTCCTTGTCTAGGAAGGGAAAGCACAGATTGAAATATGTTGTCATTTTGACAAGCAAAAATGTTGTGTCTCTTTGACCACTAACAATCTCAGAGTTGACTTATGTTTTATGGATAATGCGCAGACTTAAATGTAATATTGTCATGTTTGGTCTTTAATTAATCGGCAGTAATTTGATGACAAACTTTGTAGCAATTCTAGGCATCTATACACAATTATACCCAAGTAACTATATTGTATGCTGTGTGTTAATCTGACCCCTCACCTCTGTAACTGGCCTCAGTCATCTAGCCAAACACAAAGTAGCCAAATGCCCATTGTCTCGTTTGCATGGGAAGTACAGAGATAAAAGAAAGTGTTTTTGATAGATTCTAGAACACTCTCTGCCCCCAGGGAGCTGGCCTGGCTGAATCTCTTGCTTGCTGCTGGGACTCTGGACTCACTCAATCACTCACTTTTCTTTATATTTTGTTGCTGTTTAGTTACTATTTCATCCATTGAGTTTAATCTGATAGTTTCATGTAACTATTATGTCTGTTTAGCTGTTATTTCACTCATTGACATACTGTTAAATAAACAAGTCATTGTTCCACTAGTTCCTTATCTCTTCTCTTGCACCATGACACTCTTGTGTTCCACTCGGTAATACTGTATTCTAGGTCATAACTATTAGCCCTCCTAGTGTGTTCATTTTTTAGGAACAGCAATGGTGTTCCTGGGTCAATTTGACCCGGTCCATGTTTACTTATCTAAAAGATCTCTAAAAACTAAAATCTCAACCAGCAGTGTAAATATGTCATTACTAACACTTCCTGATGTGATACAGTGAATCTGACCCGTTTTGAGAGTTTGAAGATCTATGAAAAATAGTTTGTAAGAGCAACTCCATTTATTTTTTCTTGATTTTCGAGTTGTCAAGCGGGTGAATTTGACCCGTAACATAACAGGAGGGTGAATTTATGGAGTCAGATTAATTGTAATTTCTCGTAATATTTACCACTAACCAGTGCTTCTATCCTGTTCACGAACATGCATTTGGGGGACACGGCCTAAGTTCCTTTGTTCTCCCTCGCGAGCAGATACATTGTGTATTTTACATACATAGAGATACATTGTGTATTTTTGCCCTACAATACTGTATGTCATGTCTTCTTCAGTCTGTATATTGTATAATGTTGATAGTAATCCATGTTCATCCTGCTTGCATGCATATATCATGTGCAAATGTGTCTGTGAGCTGAAGTCTATTCCCCTGTGTTGACATTTAGAGGATTTAGGGAATAAGGACACTACCTCAGTATACACAAAGACACAGTTATTAATAAGTTACTACTCACAATAGTGTCCCAAAGCACCAAGACCAACCAAGGTTAAAACCAAGGACAGATTAGTGAGGCCCAGAAGAACTTTCATTACTGTAACTTTCTGGCATTTTTTGTTCCCTTTATCCCTGGAAGCAAGACATGGGGAAGCCATAGGATGACCTTGAAGAGATGGAAAATGTTAAATCACTATCACAATTATTAGAATAGAAAGGGATGGATACTACTTTCCAAACAAGCATTTAGTGCATTAGCATGAACATACTTTTTAGAAGGCCGCCATTTCTGGATTATGTTTTCCATAGGCCATAGTCATAAAAAAACAAAAAAAAACGGCTAGAAATATATAAAGAATTTATATAAAATACGAGTTTCACATTCTACATTCTATTACTGAAATCAACTATTTTTTCCACAATATTCAAATGCATTGTGACCGACCTGCAGTTTATGCTGTTCGAACTTTACTGATGTGTATCATATAGACTTAGATGTGAACAGGTGATGTATATTGGCTCTATACCGTTAAGGGAAACTGGTTAAACAGCATAAGCTATACATTATAAAAGAGTATTTTCTAAAATTGTATAATCTTTAGTTGTTACTTCCTCTAACTTCTTCTATAATGTCGACTGTGCATAGGTTTGTAATGTATTTTAATTAAATTAAATTAAATGGTTTTGAAACACAATTCATGAGACAATTGTAAAGAAACACTATTTAGCAGGAAGTGAACCCCAAAACAGACTGCAGGCAAAATATGCTTTCATTGAGAGGTGGGGATAAAGAGAGGTGTGCACTATGACCCTGCCTAGCTCCTTAGTCTACAGGTAACGAGTTTTAGCAAAATTGTCAGACCTGCTGGGAGACTCAAAGGCTTGTTTTCTGCTGATAAGTCTGGGGTCATGTAAAAGCACTCATCTGGAGACAGAGATGTAACCACACACACACACACACACACACAAATACAGAAAGGTATTTTTTCCTTTAATACATTACTAAATTTAACACTAAACCAGCACCATAAAAAATATTAAAGGGATAGTTCGGGTTTTAACACATTGAGCCCCTTTCACAGGTTGTCTAAAATGAAATAAAGTGGATGACACCAAAATCTTGATGATTGCTCCTGTCTCGGCTATTTGGGAAATATAGAAATCGCATCTGCCTGCCTTTAAAATGGCTAGCAATGGGCATGTGTTGTTTCTATAGATAAAACACTGGTTTTAAAAAAGTGCTACTCATGGAGTGATTAGTGGCGTTTGCTGATGTATCGTGGCAAAATACAGTTTCTGTCATGTTTTATTTGCCATTTAGTAAGTCCCATAGGGATCTATTTGCTCCTTCATATAAACAAAGTGCCAAATATAACATGACAGAAGCTTTATTTCGCTACGATACATGTTTTGGAACATCATTGAGCACCACTAACCACTGGGTGAGTAGCACTAAAACCAGTGTTTCAAGGATAGAAACAACACATGCCCATTGCAGAGGCGATTCTACATTTCCCAAATAGCCGAGACAGAAGCAATCGCCAAAATTTCGATGTCAACCACTTTATTGCATTTTAGACAACCTGTGAAAGGGGCTTAATGTGTTAAAAACCGAACTATCCCTTTAAATGATTGGATCTAGTTTAACCTTTGACCCTTATCTGGTCTTCACCATCTGGGTCCAGTAACTCATGGGGCCTCTATAACATGGACAGGTAAAATATGTCAAACCTGAAGGGGGTCTTATGGGCCTGTTCGCTTCTGAAAAGTCAGGGGTCAGGTAAACCGATTCATCTGGAGAGAGAGCAACACGTGCACACATACACACACACACACACACACAAACAAAGGCATGGTGTACCTAAATATATCGAATGAATGGTACCTCTAAAACATATTCTCCCACTCATGGGAAAGAATGATTACAACTTTCCCAGGAGACTGGTTCCATTAAAACTAAACAAAACAAACAACTGGAGAAGAACATTTCCAATGAATAATAATAATAAAGAAACATTGGGATTTCGAATCTACGCTTGTTGTTACTTTAATATAAACATCCAAAACTAAGATAAGCACACTCCCAATTAACTGTCCATCTACATTTACAAACGGTACATTAATTTAATGAAAAACTGATTCAGTTGATACTCTGATTTGATAATTGACTTCTTTAGAGAAGAAAGCTTACCCATTGATGGATGCCGCTTCTCTTCTAGTTTCATTTCGGACAATCTGCTCTTTTTATCTGATATCGTCCCAGGGTGAAAGAGATCAGCATTATCATAGATGTTTTCCATATTACAGTATGAACGAATTCTGTGCCTCTGTCTGTCCAATTTGTTGGGTTAACTGGAAAAACAACGTAGCATCTCTCAAGGCTTCCTTCCAGCTTCTGCTAAATATGAGCTGTCCAATCCAGCTTCCGAGTTTCTCCATGTCGCCCTCCTACACGGATGTGTGTCAGGCACAGATACACCCTCTAGCTTCCTGAGCTCCCCTCCCCTAGAGAATAAAACAATTTGACAGGCAGGCCCTACGTAGACAACCATACTTGTTTGTTTGTAAATGGTGTTTGTCTGTTTGTTTGTTTTCATTGATTTGTTTATCCATTTCTTCATCTTTAGTTACTGATTTACATTTCTGGTAATAACTACAATACGCAAATGTAAGGTGTTCCCCCACATTCCCCGGAAAGACTAAGAGGAAAGACTTAAGCCACAAGCCTTTCTTTTACATTTTAATTTTGTAAAGAACCAAAAGTGACAGCAACCTCATCTGAATGCTTTTATCTGATTGTCAAGGAATTTGGTTTACATCATCTGTTTTGTATCTGTTTTTCAACTTTTTCAAAAATGTAATGCATTACAAAATTGTGCACCAATCAATATTTGAAGCATAGATCTTGCTTTGTAATTGTCATTGTACCTCACATACTAAATGGGCACAACATTATTAAACAGCACAACACATTTTCAAATTTTATGCATAGAAGGCATGAAAAAAAGAGCCAACTTATTCATTGAGACAAATAATAAGACATTAACACTTAAAACCTCAGAAACAAAATTTTAAAATTTCCTTAGTTTCATTGTTATTGCACGTTGGCTTTGTTGGGCAGAGTGGCTTTTGTCTCACAGATAAAACTCCACTTATTCTTGCAGGAGTTGTCAAACCAGTCTCCTATATTGGAGAGAAGACCACAGTTCTCCCCAGTAATATCTTCTCTTCTCCAGTTGTCTGGTTCATGCAGTCCATTGGATCGTTGATGCCAGAATCTATGAAGAGTTAATGGGCATTATTGAGTGATGACATGAGTGCAACTACAACAGCTAAAACAACAATTGTAATTGCCAACATGTATTTATATTAGCCTACAACGAATGTCATAGAATGAAAGCAAATAATGTTATAATGTAAAAACAAAAGATTATTGATATAAAAAATATGGCTCAATCTTAATCTTTTAAACTCTGAACACAAAACTTTTAATGCCTGTGCATAAAAATGCATTGAGAATGTGAGGCTTTACACTTCTCCAGTCACAGGTGTGCTGTCCACCCAAACCCACTGGCCCTCAGAGTCCAGGTCATTCAGCCCAATCCAGTAGAAATTGTCATTCTGGGACAAGAAATTCTAATGGAAAAAATTACAACAAACATTCACCTGAAAAGAGTATGTGTGAAAATAACAAAACATCAACAAAACATCTTTATGCTATGAGAAATCATTAGCAACATAATAACATTAATAAATACAAACCCAATTACAAAAGAGGAGTAAAACATAAAAAAAAAATTGATAGAAATTTTCCAGGCAGTAAATGGCTTTAAAAGTTGAATAGAAAGCTGTTTACACCAAAATGATAACTAGCCTATGATAGCGACACATGTGATTTTGTTGGCCAATGATAATGGCAACTGATATTGTTGGGATCACTTTTAGATAAAATGTTGACAGCCAGTCAGAAATCATGGAATTGCATATTATTTAATTGACATGAGCACCGACAACACGTAGCTCTGTTGATTCACATTGCTCACATTGACAGATTTTCATGCACGGTAGACAGAGTAACGAAACAGCAGCCAGCGCTAACTGATTAGGGCATGTCCGTTTCGTTTTCATATGCCCAAAATGTTTAGCGTTAGCGGCCAGTTCGTGAATTCAGCCTCAGTCAACAGAGCTACGGGTTGATTCACTCTGGATAATCCCTTTAAGTAATCATTGGGCAGTGTAGACAGAAATATCTTCATAGTTATTATTCCAGGTACAAACAGCCCTTAAGACTAAAAACGACAAACTTGGACAATTCAAAACTAATTACATTATCTGCCATATTAAACTTTCGAAGAGAGGCTGGATTTCTCAGGATTAAAGATGGGATTCATTACTCATTTTTTACATACAAATTTTACATTACCAAGATTGCATCTACTGTATATAAGACGTAACTATGTAATGAGTTCATGATGTTAATGAGATGCAACAAAAAAACTATGTAGCCTACAATACAGAGGTTTAATCATCCCAACTTTTTGGAATTTGAAATCGTATTACATTTTGTAGTAGACAGTACATCCATACAGAAGAAGGCACTATGACATGTTGCAAGTAAATCCATTCACACTTTCACCTGTTCTTCCCGATTTTTCACAACAGCCAGATGCCCCCCTAATGTGCTGCAGTGATCTTGACTATCTGCCCAGTTCCTTTCATAGGAGTCAAAGAGGTAGCACTTTCCATGGTGATGAGTCCATCCATAAGGACAAATCCTGTGGACAGAGGGGACTACACAGACAGACAGGCCTCAACCTTATATCATAAAACCATGTTGTTGTCTTTAACCTCTATCTGCATGCTACATTATGCACTTTTTTGCAGTTAGTTTTATTATTTTATACAAACAATTTATGGTTATCATTTTGTTTTAATGGGTTGCTGGATCCAATTGTGATTCAAGGATTCAAGGATTCAAGGATATTTATTCTTGTCAGACAAAACTTCTATTTCAGAAACACTTTAAGAACGAGATATGACAGAGAACATTACGGATACTATATCCTTGGTTCTCTGAGTGAGAAGCCGAAACTTACGAATGGATGATGCCTATCATCTCCTACTTTTTCTGAAGTCAACTTTAACCAACCCTTTAGAAAAAGGGCAGTAAGTGCTCTGACGCGCGTAGGCAACTACTTAGACAGCCCTGCGTGACGTCAGAAAGTCTATATCTTGACTGCGCTTATGCTTCAGGTCCTCTTTGCCAAGCTCGCCAGCATTGGCGACTTGAGGCCCGAAGCGTACATTTCAGCTTCTCACTCAGAGAACCGAGGATACGTTAGTATCCGTAACATTCTCTTTCGTTTCGAAGCCGAAACGTACGAATGGATCACTACAACCAAGCCTCAAGAGCCCTCCACCGAGGAGCCCGAGGTGGGAAGACCCACGGGACCGCCGCCGGGCCCAGAGAGTACACTCTCTGCTACGCCCGGCCTGGTGACGTCCAGTGCGTAAAAACGTGCAAAAGTGTTGCCTGAGGCCCAGGACGCGCTCAGGCAGATATCCTGCATAGGGACGCCCTTCCAGAAGGCCCAAGAGGCCGCCACTCCACAGGTGCTCTGACATGCGCAGGCGGAGGAACTGTTTGAGAGCAGGGGCCCTGGTTGAGGGCACCACTGACTCCATGACACCTCTGAAGGGGGGGGGGGGGGGGGG
>JAGFZM010001815.1:640806-664227 GCA_017657215.1 Limnothrissa miodon | reverse complement strand
CACCAAGAATTAGAAAGTGAGGAGTGGGAAGAATTAGAAGAGGAATATGAAAGTAAGGGGTGGGAAGTTTAGAGATGTTGGGTGATGAAACACTTGCACCCAACCCACATGTGCACACACAAGCACATGCTCAGAGACACAAAGGGAACCAACAAGACTGACCATAGACCACCAGATATGGAGCTGAGAGCACAGTTAATTAGAAAAAAACATTTCCTGTAGGTGAGCATGCAGAGAAACATAATGGACTCTGACGGTCTCTGCAACAGACACCATATTTGACTGAAGACCTTTCAGAAGACCTCTGCAAATTGTTGTGTGTTTGGTAGCCAATGCCATATAGCAAGTCACGCTGTTAAGCTTTTTATTTTTATTGTAGAGTTTTCATACCATCCACCCAGAACTGCACAGTGCTGTACATAGGCATTTGTTACTATCTGTTTTTTGGAGAGGACCCACAAGTAAGGATTCTTAAAATAGTGTTACTTAAAAAAAAAAAATGAAAGAAAAAAATGAATTCACTTTCACTCAAGTCTGGGTCCTTTACATAGAGGACCACAGGATCCTCAATATTTTATTTGTACTAGAATGTAGATGACAGATGAAAAGTAATCCGAGTAAATGTATCATTTTAAAGGAAAAATATGTTGATTCAAAATTTCACAGTGTCAACAAATCCCAAAAAAGTTTGGACAAGTAGCAATAAGAGGCTGGAAAAAGTAAATTTGAGCATAACAAAGAGCTGGAAGACCAATTAACACTAATTAGGTCAATTGGCAACATGATTGGGTAAAAAAACAGCTTCTCAGAGTGGCAGTGTCAGAAGCCAAGATGGGTAGAGGATCACCAATTCACACAATGTTGCGCAGAAAGATAGTGGAGCAATATCAGAAAGGTGTTACCCAGCGAAAAATTGCAAAGACTTTGCAGTTATCATCATCAACTGTGCATAACATCATCTGAAGATTCGGAGAATCTGGAACAATCTATGAGCGTAAGGGTCAAGGCCGTAAAACCATACTGGATGCCCGTGATCTCCGGGCCCTTAAACGACACTGCACCACAAACATGAATGCTACTGTAAAGGAAATCACAGAATGGGCTCAGGAATACTTCCAGAAACCATTGTCAGTGAACACAATCCACCGTGCCATCCGCCGCCAGCTGAAACTCTACAGTGCAAAGAAGAAGCCATTTCTAAACAAGATCCACAAGCTCAGGCGTTTTCACTGGGCCAGGGATCATTTAAAATGGAGTGTGGCAAATTGGAAGACTGTTCTGTGGTCAGACGAGTCACGATTCAAAATTCTTTTTGGAAATCTGGTACGCCATGTCATCCGGACCAAAGAGGACAAGGACAACCCAAGTTGTTATCAACGCTTAGTTCAGAAGCCTGCATCTCTGATGGTATGGGGTTGCATGAGTGTGTGTGGCATGGGCAGCTTGCATGTCGGGAAAGGCACCATCAATGCAGAAAAATATATTCAGGTTCTAGAACAACATATGCTCCCATCCAGACGTCATCTTTTTCACATTCTGCATCAATCACAACATCATGACTGCGTAGGAGAAGGATCCAGGTACTGAAATGGCCAGTCTGCAGTCCAGATCTTTCACCTATAGAGAACATTTGGTGCATCATAAAGAGGAAGGTGCCCAAGACGATTGAACTGTATTAGACAAGAATGGGAGAGCATTCCTATTTCTACACTTGGGAAACTGGTCTCTTCGGTCCCCAGACGTCTGTTGAGTGTTGTAAGAAGAAGGGGAAATGCCACACAGTGGTGAAAATGGCTTTGTCCCAACTTTTTTTGGGATTTGTTGACACCATGAAATTTTGAATCAGCATATTTTTCCCTTAAAATTATACATTTTCTCAGTTTAAACTTTTGTTTGGTAATGTTTTAATGGCAAAATATGTTATCACTATTATATGTAATTTATAATGTGAGCAAGAGCACACAATATAAATTGCTGTTCCGGATCTTGGGGTTGAGACACTTTTTTGACAACACTAGATGGCATCATATACCCATATTCAGAAAAGATCTAGCCATTGCAAGTCCTCAACATTCCAGGATCCCTCAGAGAGCTAAATGCAATGAGATTTGATTGATTTCAAGTAATTCATTTTGTCTCTGATATTTATAGAAAAAACACCATTTTAGAAGTGCACATTCAAATGCATCTGGCTATTGGTACATGGCATGCTATTTCCAACTATTCCTTATAGAGTGTGTGCATGATGTAATAGCCCGGGCAAAACATTGTTCAAGTCTGTTACTTCTTCAGCATGTCTCAGCACAAAGGCAACACTTACCAAAGCTGTAATGCAACATAGAAAAAAACAGGTCTACTTTTGCAGAACTATGAGAACCTGGTCAAACTCAATGACGCCTTAGTTATTTTGTTTCATGTGAATGACACCTGACAAAAAGTTCCTATTTGAATCTCACACCAGTTTCACTGCATCCCTAAACTGATTGTGGTGAGAAGGTTAGTGTTAGACATGGTACCATTGGTCTGTGTGTGTGTGTGTGTGTGTGTGTGTGTGTGTGTGTGTGTGTGTGACATTGTAAAGCATTGTAAACCTTTTGTGAAGAAGGCACAATCAAATAACGACTCTAGGATAGATATAAAATAAAATCAAACTACTTATAATTTACATTTGATTTCTTTTTAGCAGTACAGATTTGGCTATGTTTATGTATACCCCCCAAAAAAGATTTTTCGGCAAAACAAACCAGCAAACAATTTGCTCGCTATTTGTTTTCCTTGATTTTAGAAATAATACTCTTTGTTTGTTTTCATTTCAAATGTGTCTTCAAGATAAACTAGCAGCACTGGACTGATGAGCTATTTTTGAGTTCTGGCCACCGGGGCTTGGGATGTGGCACTGTTCAACATGTGCCAACCTCACAGGCCCAAGCCTCTTTCCTCTTGTGTAGTGGCTTCTCATCACCAGAGGTTGTCTTAGATACATTAAAAAGATATATATGTATATATATATTTGTGCCTTGATGTACATATACTGTACATCAAGGCACAAAGACAATGACATCCATGCAAGTAAAATGTACACATTCTAACCTAGAACATACCCTATAGTATCTAAACGACATAAATTATGTTATTTCAGTCAGTGTATTTTACACACTACAGTTCCTATTCACAGTTCATTTTTTGTGCACACAGTGAACTGTTACAGTACCATCAGGAGGAAACTGACCTTTGTTGACAAAATTATTTTGGTTCATCCTCAATGAACACACCTTAAAAGACTCCCCATCTCTCTTCACATCACTGAGAGGAATATATATTTGTAAAACATTGTACATTAACACATATCCAGCTCTTTGTAACTCATTGAGTCCCTTCTCCAGTCTGTGTAATGTTATTTCTTTATCTCCTGTTGAAAGAAAAAGTTGAATGTTCTTTGCCATCTCCCATCTATGCCTGGCTGTCATGGCGATAAAAGAACCCTGAGGTCAGAGCTATTAACCCCTCCATTGACAAACACATCATCAGGGCCAGCCAACATGCAATTTGCTACTCAAAACACACACACATACACACACACAAACAGACAGCACAGTCGACAGACATGCTGCATCTGTCAGCAACCAGTGAGTCGTCAAATTCCAAAGGGGATTCTGCGAAAAAATAATTCTCCTCACAAGAAACTGTGCGTGGAACTACGCGTCCCACAGCGTGAGACTATTTATACAGGCATGCAGAGAGACAGAGTGGGCATGGTAGCATTCGCCTTAATGATCACAGGTTTAAGAAGGGGAAAAACTGTCAAAGGGTGATAAGTCTCACCAAAGGTGAGACCTGTGTTTGTTTTGGGTCTGTGCAGGCTTAGCAAGGTTTCACTGGAGGTCTTTTCAGGGCAGATGGGGTGTGTGTGTAGGGAGAAGTGATCTGTAGACAATTTGTGTTTCACTGGAGCGCAGCCGCCTGTGGAATTGACCTTTGCCCCCTACTCCCACCACCACCCCTCTAGATCTGACTGCCTGAGGTCCGGGGGGAACTCTGTCCACGCGTTAGGAAGAGCGACTGTCAGGAAGAAGAACCCAGAACAATCCAGGACATCCGAGTGATCGGCTGACTAATGGGACACAGAAAAAGTGTGTGTGTGAGTGTGTGTGTGTCTGTGTGTGTGAGGGAGAGTTTGAGTGTTGAAGGTAGGGGTGGGGGAAGGGGGCAGGGTGATCACTGGTGCAGGCCAATTAGGCAGGTAGTAGAGCCCTGTCATGGAGGATCAAACAATCTCCTGCCTCGCAAGAATGCAGGTCACAGGAAACCCTATCCGCTCAAAGGAAAAAAGGCAAAGGGGGAACTATAGCATTCTCATAAGGACCAAGAGGGAGATCAGTCCTTCACAGGCCTCATTAACTTGGAGGATACCTAGAACAGGGAGTGGCCTCAGAACACCTTTTCAAACCAGCTTTCCTTGTAATTCTGGGTTACACCCATTTTAAAACAAATGATTTTGCAGAGGCTTACGGTGAGTTTTGGTTCTCCTCCATCTTTGGAGCAATGTGTGGTCAGTTACAATCCAACTCTGGTTTGATTAACTGGTGCTCCACCAGTTAAGCATTTTTAATTAATTTTGTATTTTGAGATTTTCCGGTCTTTCATTGATTGAGTGCACAATAATTAGATCGCCATACTCATTCTCACCATTTCTTGTACATGACTTTGACACAGAATAATGAAATAGAATCCTATAGAGATAGAAAATGAGTGGGAGTCTGTGTCCATAATGTTGTGATTTTGAAACTGTGTTTGTGATGTTGGATGTTGGATGTGGTGTGCGCTGGTGTGAGAGTGTGTGTTTGTGTATGTATGCACAAACATATGTTTGTGCTGCACAGGTAGTTGTCTAGATCTAGATAGTGTCTAAATCTAGACATGCTGTAGCAAATGGTTTATGTGCAAAGGCAGTTTTAAGGACAAGCACTGTTTTTGTGCCTTAGATCATTTTAGTGTTATCGTCTGGCTTTTCAGGCTACAGCCCAGCCATATCTACATTATTAAAGTTCACGCTGTGTGTGTGTGTGTGTGTGTGTGTGTGTGTGTGTGTGTGTGTGTGTTAAAGTGGTAAGTGTGTGTTTTTGAGAGTGAGAGAGAATTGTGCATGTTGGTAACAGTGAAAGGTTATGCACGGGGTTGGTAGCCCAGAGATTGTGTATGTTGGTAACAGTAAAGGTTATCCACGGGGCAAGTAGCCCACTGCCACTACCTCAATTCCAGTGGGCCTGATGCAGAAGGCGACAGCACTACAATATCTTCAAAGGCCTTAATCGGCAGCCCTCTTGACAGCTAGGGCCTATGAGCGAGCGAGGGAGAGCGGCAGACACATTCCATTCCAAAGCCCATTCCACAAAAGTACAATAACTTCCTGGAATTCTTCGGCCCTGGCCGGCCGAGCCGGGACACTTCCTGTTGTCCTTGCAGCACTTCCTGTGTGTTGAGCGGCACCAGTTTTACCCTGTTGCCATGGCGAGACGCGCCTGCCTGATTGGGCAGACTATAACTGAAGTATATGATTTTTGTTTGTGTTTTGGACATGATATAGTTCCATCTCTAAATGAAAGTGTGGTTTATTTCTCCCCTCTGTCTGCAGCTGTTTCCATCTAATTGCATTTCTATTTTTTATCTCTTTATCTTTATCTCTGGTTTTGTCATTCCAGCTTCCAAAGTATCTTTAGTACTCATCCAGTAATCTGCAAAAGCCCCGCCGTCTTTCTTTTGCTTTCACACTCTAATCTTTATCAGCCTTTCCTTTTTTCTTGTTCTCACTCTCCCTCCCTCTCTCACTCTCTCTATCTATCTGTCTGTACATCAAACATACATATACCTGTGCCACAGGCAAGAGGAGAGTGTGATATATTGTGCCGACCTGCATTTGTATAACAGATGCTTGCACACACACACTGTATGCGCTCAGCAGTTCACCTCACATTCTAAGAGTTTAAGAAGAAAATGAAAACAAAATGTGCCCGTTATTTATTTGATCTGTTGGCAGCTGAAAGTGTTAAAATATGGGTTTTGAAAAGGAGTGAGGAGGAGTGAGGATTCCATGATCAAAGGGATTCTATGTGTAGTACGATTCATCATTATGATGTGAAGATAGGTCAGGTATTGTTACATTACAAATTAGACACACAAGTGGATTAACAATGAGGACATGAGAATTGACACCTATGAAGTAACTCTCCACCTGAAGTGTCATTTATTGAAGCCATATAGGAAAGTTAATTTGAAAGGCAGGTAAAGTGAACAAAGTTCTTGTTTTAAGAACTCTAATCATTCTGTTGAGTGAAGTCAACAGACTCATAGTGAAGACATTGCATTAGTCAAGCAATGTTGCAAAGTGATGAAATGAACCTCAAACTTTACAAATTAGGGCCAATGCGCTCCACATATCATTTCACAGACACTCACCATAAGGTTCTGACTTTGCAATATTGCAGACATTACAACAGGGAAACCTCTGTATCATGTTACACCCATCATGAGCCTCTATTTGTAAGCAGGAAACTAAATGCCTCTGAAGACTGAGAATTGGACTAACCAAGGATCCCTAATGCCAGTACTGGCTGGAGGAACGAATGTGGTCTTTGACAGCTGCTGGGGTTGGATAGCTGCCTTGGTTGAATAATGAGTGGTGATATGAGTAAATGTTGACAGATTGACTGCTCTCTTGCGGATCCTCCTCGTGCCGACACACACACACACACATACACATGCACACACACATGGCCAAGCATGCATATCCACATACATATAGCCACACACACACACACACACACACCACACACATTGCTTGCAATTAACTTTCATAGATATTGTTTCCCTATGTCTTGGCACCGTTTGTCTTTAAGCGTGTGTATCAAGTTTCAGTGTCAGTGACTGACAGCCCCAGACAGGTAGCACAGAGACTCCTAGGCTACAGATCCCTGCGAACCTGGCGTTGCGCCATCCCACAATTCCCTTCTGCTGTCTGGAGAAGTGTGGATGCAGATCCACTGAGCTGCTTCTCTCTGGATCTCTGCCATGGTTTACCAGAGAGAGCTGATCTGTCCCTCCGATAAGATACAGCTTCTTGTGGCATTCTTGTTTTTGCGTTTTGTTGTTGTCCTTCTCCAGAACCTACCCAGACCACGGTGGGCGTAATATTTATGTCAATCTTGGCTCTCGCAGGTGAGAAGTTGGGGTAGTGATAAAACTGTCTCAGGTGTTCACTGGTATTTCAATAGTATCCATGAATAGGGACAGCTGCAATAAAAAGGAGTCAGACCAATATTATTTTGATAGATGTTTGAGTGTCCAAGAATCTATAATGTGTTTGCTATGAGCTATACAAATATGTTTTTTGGCAAACGTGTAAGTTAACATTTTATGCCAAGAAAGATGTGGCAATTTTGTCGTCAGTACTATTCAAGGTTGTGTAAAAATGACCTCCTGTCAATGCTTGTTGATAATCACAGAAATAAAATGTTGTAAGCATACACTAATGTTCATATTTCACTCATTTTACCTGGAGATGGTTTCATTTATTCCCTTTACCAAGTGACTGATGGATTTACGTATAGTGCATTAGTCATTATGTTGTCATGTCAAACCAGTGATATCATACGGTAGTGAGCAGACTCTCTGTGTGTGTGTGTGTGTGTGTGCGCTTCGTTTCTACCTACCAGTGTATGCATGCATTTCTAAAGGTATGTGCGCAATAGTGCATAATATAAACACACACTCTATGTGCATGTGTGTGCATATGCAAGCATGTATTCATAGCAAGCGCATACATCTGCATCTCTGTCTGTACCTGTTCTCCAGGGCCTGTTTCATAACTACATTCCTCCTGCCCGCTTGGCACATTTATTTCCAGATACAGACTGGCATAGAGCTCTTGCCAAGCTGGGGAATGAGGGAGAGACAGGCAGAAAGAGAGAGAGAAAGAGAAATTTTCTCTCCTGAATTATGGCAATGTTCTGACTTAGAGAAGAAGCTGTTCCTTCATGCCTGGCAGAATTTAAAGAGATTGAAGTAGGAGAAGGATTTTGCATCCATGTGTGTGTGTGTGTGTGTGTGCAGGTGTGGTTTTGTTTTTTTGTGTGTGTCTTTCTCTCTCAGTCTTAGTGTGTGTGTGTGTATGTGTGTGTGTGTGTGTGTGTGTGTGTGTGTGTAAGTGTGTGTCCATGGTTCTGCCAGTCCCTAAGGGGAAACATTCAATCTCCCTTCCTGTTCTGGCGCGTCTTTGTAGAAAGTCAAACAGGAAAATGAAACAGCTGGAACCCTGCCAGCAGAGAGAGGGATGCCCACAGACAGAACCCTTATGGCAGCTGGACATTCACAGCACAGGTGGGTCCTTATGGACAGTATAGTCTGCTCAAGTTGGCACTGGACTTTGCCCTGAGGTGCTTTCAAATGCAGGAAGCATGAGCATACCTCCTACGTGGTTTTTACCCTTTGTTTGTGAATATGTATGTGTACTATATGTGAATTGACTTAAATGGCGACCTGTAGTCCACTTTTGTGCACAATATGATCCATCACAAAACACTCACAACTTAGACTTCAACTTTTCTGAACCGTTTGAATATATATATATATATATATATATCATATGACTTTTAAAAGAATATATTCTGACCGACTGAAGTGGTGAGTTGAAACAAATGCCTGTGGCCTGTAAAAAACACTCATGCTTGCACACTGTGAGTGTCAATGTGCCAGCGTACAGTACAGCACCCGCTAGCCTGCTCGTGTCTGCCACCAGCCTGCAGAGACCAGCCTGCAGTGCAGATAAAGAAGGGGGAGAGGAGGCTGCTGATGGGTCGTCAGCAGTAAACATGCAGGCTGCGCTGCTCAAACAACCACCGGCACATTCCTCCAGGATGCCAAAGCCTCCCTGTTTGTTTGGTTACTCGTGCTCCACTTGCGCTGACTCTCTCCATGAACTCTGAGCACTGGGCCCCGGGCTGTGTAAAGGTGCCTGGAGATGCTGGTGGAAAGAGTTGATGCCACTTTTACAAAACAAATATTAATTGAATTGACACTGAATTGAACTTTTGTGCACCTTAGCTGTCAGGACAATTTAAGCTATGGGTTAATTTTGGACTTTGGTTCTGTCTGTTCTTTTTCAATACTAAGGTTCCACAAATCGATTCTATTCATTAATATTTATTTATAAATAAATAGTTACAACAGTACTGATGTGTATGAATGTTACACAGGGTTTATTACTGCTGTCCTACATGATGTTTTTTTTTTCAAACAATGGGACAGGGATGTACTGTGATATTTTTCTACTGTCTTTAAGATATATACGGCTTATGAAAGTGCAATCAAATGGTTGTAGTATTATACACAGTTTTGTTTACACCTACAAACAAGAAAGGATGATTGTATTTTCTTATGACTCATTCAAAACAATAATGTGTATATTTTGCTGTTTGCTTTGTAATTCTTGCCGTGTTGGTCTGAAATTGACATCCTTGACATATTCTGAAAATAAAGGTAAGCTTCTGAATGCACTTTTGCCAGCTTCCACTATTTTCTCTTTCTATTTTTTTCTCTGTGCGATCTCTGTGACAGTGCGATCAGGTGCCCTTAATTCATGGGGGCTGTTCGTGACTGTACACTTTCGTAAAATCCCTTCCCGCATCTGGTCACGGCGGACAGCAGGCGTTATAGCGTGCGCCAGTGGTATCGTGTGCCACCCCGGATGTTTCCCTGCCCAGTGGTGTGTGAAGGCGCGGCGCTGCAATGCGGAGCAATGTGCAACTGAACCCCGGTGCCCCTATGCAACAAAGATAGGCGCTGAGAAATATTTACACACACAGCTGCACAATCTGGGATTCGCCATCTCACCTTTTAACAGGCGCTGAAAGTATTCAGTCACCGTGCTTGGTGAGTTCCTCAAGACGAGGTTTTAAAAGAGTTTGATATTTGATTATAATTGAATCAGGAAGCGGCAAGGTGAAACCTAGCATAAAGTTGTGGTGATGTTTGCGTCATCCCTGCATGGCTGTAATCTGGCAGGACAAGACATCACACTTAGAGGAATCCATCATTATCCCTGACACTGATAGTGTCATCCTGCTCTGTGTGTATGCAATGTTGGATCGAATACCCCGCATACCTGCACTGGATTGCCTGCACTTGCAAGGAGGCAACAGGACAGGCAACCCTGTACACGGAGGTGAGATTACGCAAGCGGCTGTGTTCCGTGCGACGGGCTAGTTTTCTTCTGCTTGTCCGGATGTCGGCTTAGCGTCAGCGCCACAGCAAACGCTCGCTGTCTCTGTCATACGTCTTCTCCTGAGTGCCCTATCTCATGAAAACCATTCAAAGGTTGACCTCTGTTAGAGAAACAGTCTGTGCATGTAGGAGGTTATGTGCACATCACTCATAGAACGCACAATATTGGGAGTAATGTTGTTGTGGGACAGTATTAATGATGATGCTTAACCAGAACCATGGACAAATTAGTAGTCTATCACTTATGGTAACCACAGACTATTCTTTTACAGCATTTCCTTAGCATTTGGAATGGACCCGTGGATCTGGACAAAGTTCTCTCTTGAATACCTTCCACAAAGGAGTTTTTTCCTGCCCCTTTTGGGTGATCCTTGTTAATGTCTGTAAGCCCCCACGAGAACTCTATTAAATTGACTTATTGTACTATTGTCTGTGTATCTATGGCATGTAGGTGAGAGGACTTGGTCTTAATATTATAATCCTTTAAAACAGGTTAGACAGATTAGGACAAGAATGGGTACAGATATGAACATTTTTTTATCCTCATGTCATTTTATTGAAGTAAACATAGACCAACTGAAAAATGACTGGAAATCAAAGACAGAGATAAGGCCATGTGGAAAGATCCCTAAGGCAATGTTGAGGTGACAACAGAGGAAAGGAGATCTTGCCAAATGATCAACGCTGCAAGGAGCACTTCATGGTTTCATCACACACAACGACGTGTGAAACCATGTAAGGTGTTAACTGTAGTAGGTGTGTGGTAAACCTATCTGCAGGTTTGTGCAGGTAGGTCTACTGTAAATCTAGGGCTACCCATAGAGAATTCTCCATAGAAATACTTAGAAAGTTAAAACTCCTTCAGAGTGAAAGGAAGAGTTTCTGTCCCCCCGGGATTCTAATTGAGATCTTAATTTTAGGACCAATAAGATGATTATGTGTGATGAAGTGATGAAGGGCAAGAACATTTTAGGACTGAACAAAAAAAAAAAAAAGATTTTGACCTTTCAGGTGTAGGGCCAAAAGTTGATTTGGAGTGTGAATGAGAACATGGTGTCAGAGAGTAGTTGTGACTAAGTTGTGGTCGTTTCTGAAATTCTGATTAATTAGTAGCTATTTTTGGAATTGTTTTGGTGATTCAGAAAAATGTTTGAGAGTCTAATATGTTCCACGGTTGGCACATATCAGGGGCATTTCAGGAGCACGGTGTAAGCCGGCTACACACAGGAAGATGGAGCTGCAGGTGGTGGATTGAGAGGTGGGGCAGAGTTCGACACTGTTATGGACTGTCTTGAGTGTGTTGTTTTTTGGGGTGGAAAAGAACATGTTGTAACGTTTTGACAGCTACAGTACCTCTGATCTCCCTTTCCCTCTTTTTCCCATGCTTTCTCTCTCTCTCTGTCTCTCTAACCCCCCCTCCACCTCCCCCCCACACACACACACCATTCTCACTCACTACTTTCTCTTAACATAATTTCAAAACTGGCATTGATGTGAATCCTGTTATTCCATAAAGTGGCATACTTCCACTCTTTGCCAGTTTTTGGCTCGTTGTAGACTTGGCACAGACCAGTTTTTGGAATATTATAATGGTAAAGTTGGGTAACCTGGAAGGTATTGACATCTACATAATGCTCTGTGCACAGATAAACTTCTCATACGATCTAAAAAAAAGAGATATTCAGCTCCCACTGTTGTATTACCCTTCCTCTTAATTCTCATCATGGATCCTTCAATTTCATTTACTTTTTGTTTAGTTAAGGATCGCCCCTATTTTTCCTATTTTTGAAAAAAAAAAAAAACGGCATACCCAAATTAAAAGCTTGACAGTTCCTACATAGTTTTAGACTCAGGGATGTGCCTCATACTATTGGAAAGGTGACACCCTCAAGTTTTTTCTAGAAGAATATGTATATTTCTGTGACATATGGACACAGAGTTACAGAGATTGGAACTAAGTTTTTTTTCCGCTCTTTTCAAATGTCTATGAACTCACTAAGATATGAAGGTACCATCCATATGATGCCCCCAAATCAAAAAATCTAAGCCCTAACTCCATAACTCAGCTTGTTACACAAAAAAATTGAAGTCAAAAGACCAAAAATATGATTTTTGAATATAGATTTTTGTAAAATATGTCTATGCGTTTTGCTTGGGAGCCCTATGTAAATTCCCATAGGGACTTTTTGTAAACAAGAGGGCCTACTGACATTCAAAAGTTTATAAGTTGAAAACCCCTTTACCTAGAAACATAAAATTGGATTAAAATGAAAGCTAAGACCCTGGGCTTTCATGTCTGTTTGCTTGATTTGAAGTTACTCCTTCTGGCATTGAATGACACAAGTATAACCCTAAAAAAAACAAAAAAGTGTGTGGGTGGGGGGGGCGGTGTGCCTTTTAAGTTTAAAGTCTTCATTAGTTTGGACAGTTTACATTAGTTCTATGGCAGAGATGAAAAAGAAGGACTACTCATGGTTGGCCAAAATATGCCATCTTCATAACCACCTTGGCTGAAGATGATAGAGAGTCCCTTACACAAAACCACTCCTCTGTCTTTCATGCTTTCTAGAAGGTGCTGGAGATGAACAGACTAACCCTGTCTGGGTCTATAGTCTACATAGATCCTGGTTACAATATGAACCAATGCCATTTATTGGATTTTGCTTTCCTGTATATGTCTTTTTCAATGTTATTGAGAAAATACAATGCTATAATTTAAACAGTTTCAGTACATTATTATTTCAATGTATGTGGCAAATAAACTCCTTGATATTTCCCCTTGTGCTTAAAGGAAATGTGTCATTTCCCCTGTGTAATATTTGTGTATCTTGGTAACTCTGGAAATAAATTGCCATGCTCCTCAGAAGTGCAGACAGAACCGACCTAACCTCAGCAGCCAACTATTGCATGGAACGTCTGGTGGAATGGCACACAAACACATCCTGTCCCTCCACATGCACTGTGCTCTCTCGACATCGCACACAGGGCCGTGGGGCTGATAGGCCCTGCTGACGACCAAGACTGTCTTCACTGACAGAAACCAGCAACACCCTTTTTTATCAAGCTCTTTGCTTTGCCGGTGACCTCCATTTTTCCCGGTGTTAATGTGTGGTTCTGGCGAGCCTCCAGCGCCCCAAGAGAAAGTTTCATGTGGTTGCTTGTGTCTATATTTATAGTAATTAATCTAAATTTGTGATGATTGCTGGGGCCGTGCACTCTGGGAGGGCAAGCCTGTTCACATAGTTGCTTTTGTTTGTGCCAAAGTTTCTTTTTTTCCAGCACCTTCAATTAGATCGGATTGGGTCAACGCTTCTGGTCACCATGGCATTTTGATGTCAACACTCTGCAACATTCTTCCTACTGCTTACATAAATGGTAATGCAATTAAACTATATTCAGCTTGTTGTTTTTTTTTAAACATAGCACCAAAACAATTCAAAAGAACTCAATGCACAATTGGGCAAAACTTTAGAAAGGAATAATAATATGCTAAGGCATTACTGACCTTAATAAATACCAGTATGATTCAACTCTCTTGTAGCCTTCACCTTGATGACCTTATCCCTTCATGCAACTTCTTCAAACAAGTGCTAAAAACATCATTTTATTTTGAAAAAATCCAATACATTCCTGGCATACATGAAAGATGACAGTGGCGTTCTGTCACGAATGGGAGTGACTGCGACCAGGGCAATGGCGCAGACATATGGTTCACATTTCTCTCCTGTCTTTACCCCATGCAGTTACAGTGTTAAACTTACTCTTGCAGCTCTTCCAGATGGCGCTCCCAGATGAGGCATGGATTTGTCCCAGATCTAGCTGCTCTCTGCCTCAGTTTAACCTCTGTGACATAATAAGTGCTCTCTCTCTGAGTGCAATGGCATTCTGTTCAGTGAAAGTTTGCACTTCAGAAGCCATTTAAATGCCACAGCGATCCTGAGCACACAGGCGATTATTTTAACGAGCCATTGATTGCTGTCTAATTCATCATGCTGTCAGCGTTCAGTGTCAAGCGTTGATATGGGCACAGGGAGCATGCATTGTCAGAGCGCGCTCACAGCAATACGTTTCTACATGATGAGATGGTCCAGGTAAAAAAAAAACAACAAAAAAAAAATTACATATTGTGGAAAAAGAATTCCGACGACATTCCATAGCCTGCATACTTGTTACAATTAGCTTTTTTTTCCATGACTGGTGGCAGTCTGAGCATGTTTCACTTCGGAAAGAAACGTTATCAGCCCCATTTATATTGTGGCCTTTTAGCCCTTTTTTAGCCCTTTCCCCCTTTTCATGTAATTCATATAATTGGTCCTAGTCAATTCTAGTACATGATTTGTCATCAGTGCTTTGTATTGCTATGGTTACTAAAGCAGCGCTAAAGACTTTTTAAAACCTTAAAATTATGTTTTCAAAATCGTTTCGGTGGTCCTTCAACTCGTAACAAATGGAACGATGCTCGCTACACTAGCTCAGTGTAGCCCTCTATTGGCTTTAACGGCACTAAACAAGTTTGCCCAATCGGGTAGCGATCTGTAGTTCAAGTAAAACTGCAATTGACTTGCCTTATGACAAGCTTCCGTACCAATCTGTAGAGGGTGCGATTTTCAAAACTCCTTGTTGCTGCTTTAATGCAAGGCAACACACACACACAGTGCAGCATAACTAAATGAGTACTCCTACAGTACATAGATATATGATGGGAGAGACTGATAGGAGTCTTACTCAGTCCCATTCTTTAGTCACTCCCTTAATGTCATGCATGGACACTTTGTCCTGGCCGGTGAGTAACGCATTGAACAACACTTCCCCAGAACCCTCAGGTCTTCTCTTCTCATCCTGGCGTGGCCTGGCTTTATTTACTGTCATGGCAGCCGCCCTCCTGGCGCTCCCAGTCCTTACAGTAAGAGTGTGCAACCTCTGGAGCTTATCAGCCGGCATGCACTTGTTTTGGAGGTTCCTGTTATTGAGGACTTGAACTGCGGTCGCTGCTGCTGTTGCTGCCGTCGCCAGGGCAGATCAGAGTGCCCAACCTACCACACATCTCCTGCCTGCTGCAACCTTAACACCCCTGCCCCACCACCACCACCACACACAAACAAACACACACACAGACTCCTGGTATGCACACACACTCACACACATACACACCCCATCTCTCTATCTGCATCCTTGCACCCCAATCAACCACTTTCCAAACACAGTCTCTCTCTCTCTCTCTCTCACACACCAGGGCAGAGGGAAAAGGGGAAAGAAGGTGGAGGGGCAAATGGCGGTTGGGGTGTGAGGTGGTGGGCACGGGGGGTGTACGGGGGTATTTGTTGTTACAGTGCCAGGCAGCAAAGAGCCAAATGCACATTGTTTTGACTGCAAGAACAATCAGCTTGCGGTAATAAAAAGAACCCCCTTTTCATGAACACACACACACACACACACACACATACATACACAAACAAAACCCCTGATCGACTAGGGTAGCCTTAAAAAAATCTTTACAAACCTGAATAAAATAAACACAATTCTGTGATGTGTTTATGGGTGAAAATTTGGTCCAATTTGGTTTCCTTACCTTTTTTGTCTATAGTAGGTAAAAGACTGTTTAAGGCCCCGTAATGTTTATTTAAACAGGTGTCTCAGACAAGCTGATAGTACTAGCAACCATGCCCTGACATGACTTGGTCATCTTTATGGTAAAAGACACTCTTTACACAGAAGGAGCAGAAAGCCAGGAATCAAACCCCCACTTCCTGAGCGAACCAGAACACCAGTGCTGGAAAAATAAAATTTCAGACCAAATGGATTCCCTTTGTAACCTTTGAGATGTTTATAAAAGTAGTCATCAAGTAGTCACAGACACACACACACACACACACACACATATGATTTCAATGGATAATGGTTCTTGATACTGGTAAAGTTGCCATTGTGCATTGTATTGTGCAGGCATGATGGTACCATGGTGATAACAGATGCTGGATTTTGATGAGGATCAGGAAAAAACTGTCTGTGAATCAATTAAGCAAATTCTATTTAGGTTACACAGAATTCTCTCATTCTTATATACCGATAGCTCTCAGTCATATCAAACAACAGGAACAGAACTTGTTCACACTGAATTTTCTACTCTGCAAAATGCTGCAGTCTTAATGTCCACCATTTGTAACGGTTTAGTGAGGTGCATTGGATAAAAAGTAGAAATGTAAATCAGTTTGGTCTTTGGTTGTTGAAAAAGCAGTTGCCCCCTTCACATGTTCTCTGGATGTCCCTCCTAAAAATGCCACCCTTTTGAATATGAGGTGGCACTTCCCTGTGTGCATGCATGTGTGTGTGTGTGTGTGTGTGTGTGTGTGTGTGTTTGTGTGTGTGTGTTTGTGCTTTGTGGTGGTGGGGTGTGAGGGTAACAGGACTACAGAAAAAAAAAAAGAAAAAAGGGATGAAGGAGAAAACAAGAAACCCTCCCCTTGTTTTGGTTTGCGGGCCTACAACTGTTTTCAGCATGTTTCTTTCATGCTTTAACACAGGTCAGTGTACACACTCTCACACACACACGAACACATATAGGGATACAAACATGCAGAGTAATTTAACACACTCACACACAGGCATGCACACACATGCACCAATGTACAGATGGACACAAGGTAACTCACACCCACATGTAGATACATATGTACACACATACACACACACACACACACAGGAGAATGTCTGACATACCTCGATAAGCAGTAACATGAAGCTCTGCCCTCCCGCCTGCGGGGATGTTGTTTGTAAGGCAAAGCTGAGCAGACTAAATACCCATCCACATGCCCGTGGCCTTGGCTCGGCTCTCCAGAGAAAATAGCCACGAGCCGACGAGGGTCTTGTCTCGTCTCAGGCAGAGTTTCAGGTCAGCGTGGCAATCGGTCATAATGGTATCACCTGGCACGAAGCTCAAAGCATTATCACCATTGTTTAGAGTCTTGCTTCTGTTATGTACAGACACACATGCACACTGTAACACTCAGACGTATTCACAGTGCATTCTTGAGAAGGGGAAGCCTCTTATCGGAGATAACCGATACAGTGCATAGCAAGATACTGCTTACCAGAAATAACGAGATTTTTGTGCTTGAAGAGCTTGTGGGATTTTTTTTATTACTCCTCTGTGTTGTTTTCTATGTGTCCTGTGTGGGTGTTTGTTAAAAAAAAAAAATCATTCAGAATTGTTTATCCTAATTTTTTATAGGTTATGGGGTAGGGGGTTGTTTGTTTATATCTGTTTGGTTAGCATACTGTATATCATATCAAGTATGTAATAATTGTTTAAGCAACTTCTAAAAACAACAACTGGTCAATCAGCCCATATCCCTGTTAGGAATATCCCTGCTATTGCTAAGTATGAACAACAGCATTTGGTAGGCTACATTGTAGAGTCAATTTGCAAGCTGGTAGCTAACCCTAACAGGTGAGGGTATATAAGGCCATACGACAATGCGATTTCCTTGCCCTCATCTACTTGCATTGGCAGTCTCTTCCGCTATGTGTTTTTTTTTCTATGCTATGTGTTCCGCTATGTGTTTTTTAAGTTTTGTGTATTCATACCCACCAACAGCATTCGGGAACTAGCGACTCCTCCAAACAACAAATCTATTGAAGTGCTTTGCTTGTTTTTGAACTGTATATTTTTTTTCAGATTTTTCTCAAAAGAGCATAAGTCACAATATATATAAACAAAACCTATGAACAAAAAAAAATCCTTGAGAAAGCAAAATAAAAAACAGAGCTGGGCATCCATTGCAATGGCACTCCTGCTGCCTCATTAGTACTCAACATAGAAATGAGGTGAGCAGCACATTTTTGGTTTGGTTTGTCAGACTGTCAGACTGCTTCAGGCTGGGCAAGATGATCGATGTGTACTTGTGTACTTGTGTTGACTGTACATCCTGTCTGGCCCTAGCCAACCCTGTCCAACTTATATTCACTTCTGACCCAAAGCCGTGTGCAGGGGTGAGGGTGGGGGATTGAAGGGGTCATCACGTGTCCAAAAAATCCGCACCACCGAGCCGCTTTAGTCTGCTTACCACCTTCGCGGAGTTTTCCGATTCGCCTGCGTTTTCTTTCCTGGCTCTGTATCAACACACAATGTCAAGATAGATGGCCAGCTCGATAGAGACGCATTTTAATGTTTCCTATCATTGTGTGCTGGAATTCTATTTCTTGCCGCTGCACTTTCAAGGACAGCACAGCTGAAAAAATGTGTCACTCACTCGAGTATTTGATGAGTAATTGTTGTTTTGGCTACATAAAGAATTATTTGCTTATTTGTCCGGGGCACTTTGGAGATTGAATCTTCATTTTCACATGCGACACGTTTTATTGTGTCCGTGACTGGACTGGAACTACTGAGTGTCCATAATTGTGATATTTGTGAGTGACCTGAGTGAGGGAGATAAACTAGAAGAACGAGGAGGAGGAGGGGGAGAATGATGGAGGAGAGGACAGGGAGGATTAGAGAGGATGGGCAAAAGATGAAAAGCGAACTTGGAGCCACAACAAACACCTTTGCTGAGACAACACTCTGCCATGGATGTTGTCACTCATGTTCAATAGATCTGACCTCTGACCCCACAGAAGTGCTTCCAGGTGCTTGTTCTCCAGTCCTGTCCCTGATCCTGTTGCCCCAGACCCCCTGCAGAAACAAAACACACACACACACACAAACACACACACTATAAAGCATAAATATAGAATTACCTTATCGCCAAAATATCATCCAACATGTGTGTGTCTGAATCCTTTGGGGAAATACATACAGGTATGGGATCACTTTTAATTGACAGATCATGTTACCCTGGAACATTGTTTGGAAGGACACAAAAGTGAATATTTAGAATTTTTTCCAACATTCCTTGCTTGACCAAAGGGCCTCACAAGCCACCAATTAGATTTGGATTCTTTTGGAAACAGGTTTTCATCATCCACTGAAATATTTGGAGAGTTACGCCATGTGATGGCTAGCACCCAGATCTCCAGTGATGTTAGAAAGCCAGATCTGGCTTTGATCTAGAGGAAAGAGCCCAGGTCTGTGCCAGATTGGAGCCAGATCCAACTCTGAGTCGTTAAGTCATCCGGGTGGGACACCAGGACAAAATCTGGAATGCTGCAAATTTTCCACCTTTTTTTAGCAGTAAGCTCATTGTGCTAAAACATCATCACAGAGCTTGCGACACGCAGCCCCCTGAACTCAACGTTTTAATGAAATCATACTTAAACTGAGAGCTGTTGGAACAGATTATGCCCAAAGCCTGAAGACACAAGCTGTCAGCTTAAGAAAAGACCCTTCAGATATCTTAAGGTCTTGCACATTGACACACGCAGACACAGACACAAAAAAGTGTGTCATCGTCTGGTCGCCCTCGGCTCGGGATATTAGTAGCATTGATGAAACGCGCTGTCAACCTGTCCGTCCCATCCCCTCAAGACACGCGAGGAATGCGAAAGCGCGTGCGACGGCCATTCTGTGCTCGCTCGCGCGACTGCCGTTGAATAATCATTCCACTCTTTTAAGTCCCGAGGAATGTACATGTATGTACAGTCGGTGAGTGGGATCTCAGATAGGAATGCATCTGGAATTCCTCTCCAGGGTTTTAATGCTTTAGCAGGTGTCGGGCAATATGCAAGCGTGTGTCTAGGGGCCCAGCACGAGGCTCCAGGCAAGCAAGTGCTCAATTTGGGCCCCGATGAGGGCATCACCCAAAGGACTCCCTGGCGCCAAGTGTCCCGTGAGAATCACTGTCACTGCACCTTGTCATATGTAAATGTGTATTACCTAAGTCACATCTCTCTCGCTCTCTCTCTCTTTCTCCCTGCCTCCCACCCTCCCTCTCTCTCTCTCTCTGTTTTTCTCTTTCACTTTTACATTTCCCTGTTTCTTTCCCATACTTTTTTGATCTACATCTCTCTCTCTCTTTCTCTCTCTATTGCTCTCTCTCTATTTTTACAGCTGTTTTGCATTTAGCACATGTTAAACTGTTAAACCGCCAAACACTAAAAGACACACCATATGGCACCTTTGAACTTCTCTGCATTCCCAATTTCTCGTGGTAGAAATAGCCCATCATCACTTCTCCCCTATAGGCGAGGAGAGCTGTGAGTGTGTGTGTGTTTGTGTGTGAGTGTGTGTGTGTTTGCATGACACACATACAGACACACAAGGTAACTTCCCTGAGATGCTCAGTGATGAGGGTTCCGAGTTCATGTGCTGCCGAACACACTGAACTAAATCTGGCATGCCTGGAAGACCACACACCCACATCCAACACACATTCAACTTCAGTTCAGTAAGACGAGGATCGTACTGGAAGCAGGAGGAGTCTCTCAGACCCTTGGAAGTTGAAACTGGCACCATTTCAGCATTTGCATTCATGGTGCAGTTGATGACGCAGAAGAAAAACTGATGGGAGAAGTTGACGATCATTTGCCTTATGACCTTCAGTAACTTGTCCATGGGAGAAATGAAAGTGAAAGTATGGTCTAGTTGATGCTCTAGAATGGTTTTGTCTCAGTAGGCAAAGTAGACTAAATGCAGACATGCTAAAATGTTTCTCAGGGAAAAGCTTCCTGAAATTTATACCATTTACCAGACATTGAACTTTTCTGTAGGCCATTGCAATGCATGCCCTTAAACAACACATATATCCACCCACCCTTCACAACACACACAAAAATGCAGACATAGACTCGGTAACAAGCCCCCTTCCCTTAATACACATACACACACACACACACAAACACACTTTAGAGACCCCTCTATCTTTCAGTCACTCACACATCAGTGACTGGATTAGTGTGTGTGTGTTGGTGAGTGAGAGAGTCTGTGTGTGTGTGTGAGCCGTTAAGTATGTCTGAGGCATGTATGTAGCTGTCAGCCATCACTGTGGGCTCCAGGCCAGGGGCTATACGTTGAATGGGCCTGACAACCTCCCATGAGGTCAGAGGGGTCATTCACAAACGCTACAGTATCAGTCAGACACAGAGATTTACCACAGACATCAGAAACAACATGGCCACGTCTGTGCCTCTCCTCCTCTCAAGGGCCACGTGGGGCTTATTAAAAAATATATGCAGTGAGAAATTTGTGTATGGTAATCGGAATCCATTTAGCAGGTCAGATCTGCAGTCCCATGTATCCTCTCTGCTAATGGAAATTGTCACTGTTAAGAAATTAAGGGGGAAATCTGGAGTGAAAGTATCAGTAACCCTCTTCATCAAGGTCACTGAGAGCAGTTTGCAGGAGAAAGAACCAGAAAACTTGATTCAACACAGACTGAGAAACAAACTGATAATGATTTAATTAGCATAGTGAAATGAAACTAAAAGTGAATTTCTGTGCCACTAGATTAAGTGTGTGTGCTAAGATATACTTAGTCTACGACACATCGAATTGTGTCGTAACGGTAAGACAGAGGTTAAGGAATATGTTAAGAACTACTTAGCGATAAAAAGGTTTTTGGAAAACGGGCCTTGTTATTTCCCCTCCTGAAAACACTCAGTGACCTCAAACAACATTCTAGGTTGTTAGAAGTTGGTAAGAGGTACTCTCGGAACAGCTGGGTTATCACAAATTTGCCATGTTCAGTCCTGAGGGGAATGGAAAGCAGGTTGGTATTGGAAGAGGCTGTGGAGGGAGCATGAAGATGGAGAAGGTTTGTGAGATACAAGAGGGCTTGTGTATGGAGATCTTTGTGTAGTAGTATTTTGCATTGAATTCAGTCTTTTTCTACTTTTACTAATCATATGGTGTTCACATATGAAAAGTTGGTAAGTTTGTTAGTTAATTAGTTCCAGTAACTGAAAATATCAGCTGGATGAGGTGCATTTACAGTGGCTCTCCAATAAAGCCACATCAGAACATTGTTCCGTCAAGTCTTCCGAGTTCTGCCACTGCAGGCACCTGCTGCATGTGCACAGTTGCAGCGGTTTAGAACAACTCTTTCCAGAACTTGCCATGCCTCGCTGGAAATTGGCAGCCAGTAACGTCACCTCCTTAAGCCCGACTATAGTGAATGGCATTGCTGCGCGCATCAGATGAAGAATGCGGATAAAACACGTCTCCCGTTTCGCAGGCAGGGCTTAGGAAAACAACATGTCTAATTTGACGAATCTTGTGTAACCAACTTCTGAATGAGGCTGTAATGGGGGAAGATTAGGTTGTCTGCTGTAATGAGCATTATCCCAATGGGAAAACAAACACGAGGGCCTGCTGCTGTGGTAGATGCCCAGACAACTTGCATTCATATCCTGTGATTATCAATCACACATCCTTAACGCTGTGAAGCGGTGAATAATTGTTCTAAGCGTGTGTTTTCTTTGACATTGTTGCAGGCTTTGTATTGGCACACAACAAAGGGTCAAAGTTAAAGTTGCTAAGACATGCGTGTTTGGTGTTCGTTGAATGCATTCGTTGAATGCATTTTCAGAGCGTGAGATGGAAAATACGCCTAGGCTGCGCATACAGTAGTCAATGCTGTCTTAAAAGACGAACTATGGCACACTTAAGCACACTTCTGTTGATAGCTAGTTTCTGGAATTTCAGCGTTTCTGCACAAAACAAAAACAAAGCCCTCTTACAATGGATTAAAGAGTTTTTCCCTAAGTGATCAGTAAGATTGATGTGAAATAGGATTATTGATGTTTTTGAAATGTGATTAAAAAACAACCCGTAATGTGATGTAAGGAACAGGCTCAGTCATGCTCATTGACAAATTCATCCATTCTCCTTTCTGAGGAATAGATAGCAGAGTATAGGTAGGTCAATAGTTAACTATACCTGTGGAAAAGTAGAACATGTATAGGGCAGACACACACAAACACAAACACACACACACACACCTTTTTCTAGGTGACACTTGACACGATGAGCCTTTCACTCATGCAGGTCGCCCCCAGTCTGTCCAGCGTCCTGGTCATCCCTCTTTGTCCAGTTTCTCTGTCTGCCTCACTCCGGACTCAATGCTCAGGGTTTCTGCTTCAGTGCCCTCAAGAGGAGAAGAAAAGAAAGAAAGAGAAAAAGAAAAGGCACGCAGGATAGAAAACTCGTCTGCTATGGACTTCCTCTTCCACTTCTTCCTTCTCACACCCCATCCAGCAGCACCACATTACTCT
>JAGFZM010001815.1:619396-636896 GCA_017657215.1 Limnothrissa miodon | reverse complement strand
TCTGAGCTGAACTAAATGTGAACTAAGCTGAGCTGAACTAAATTTGAACCGAGGAACTAAAAGAAAAGATTTGTCTGGTGAACAGCGCCAGCTCCATCGGCCAGAGGTCAAGTTGCTCTGAATGGCCTGGATGCAGAGAGTGCTGCCTTAAGACGTATGCATGGATCTTTGCCACTCACTCGGTCATGGTCTGGCAGCTTCACACAGCTGATTTAGGGCAGGGCCACAAGCAACTATCAGTAAGTAAACACTTCTCTTGACGTGGACCCAAACAATCAACGCGGTGTGTTGCAAGCCAGCCAAAAAGCTATTCTAAATGGGTGCTCCTGTTTGTTTTTACTGGGCATATTTGACCCTAGTTAACGCTGTATGAGGTCCAAGTTTCTTGCAGCTATTTCAAGGTTATTATTATTTTTAAAGGCAGAAGGGAATAAGGTACATTGATATTGCCAAGAGATAGCTATCCCATAATACTATTTTCATTATGTTTGATTAGATATACTATATGGTCCATTTGACATGCATTGATTGGCTATCATTTCTTGTATTTTTCCCTCTTTTTCAGATGAACGATATTAAGGATAACACGAAGGATGAAGTCATTGAAAATAGTTGCTGCACACTACTGAGACATTGCTGCACCACTGATGTAAACTCCATATAATTCAAAAACAGTCTGATATTTTTGATGTGACTTAATTCCTCCTTGATACCAGGAAGCTAAGTGCTATTTTCCCCTAAAACCTTGCAAATCAATGGTCCACTGTTGTGGAACAGACAAGAAAAATATTATGGAATCATATTCTACCATATCATTTTTAGGCCAAATATAAACCCAAATCTTACATATTCTCACATTGTGTAATATAGGAGTCATATTTTACGCAATATGTCGCTACTAAAACATATGGTTATGAATGTGATATCCAGGCAGAAGTGTAACTCTTAAATCCAGTAAGGACTGAATCATTGCTTGTTTTGATGTATTTGGCATGTAGAACAATAAACATAATATGTAGTACTCATGTCCTGTATTTACATTGGATGTTGGGATGTGTACACAAATTCAGTTTCCCGTCTCTAAATAAATAGTGTCTTTTTTTTTCTTCTTTTCACTGCTGAACTCCTCGATTCTTTTGATCTATTAGAATGTGATATGATGTTACTGAATGTGAACAGTTAGCAGGAGTCTATACCCATAGCCTGCCAGTAGGAAGAGGAATAAAAAAAACACACCATGCAGACCAAATTTGCTAACTGGCTGCTAATGCTAACTGGGCTAAAATTGAAACTGAACCATAATTTAACTAGTTTTACTTTAACTATTACAGTGTTAATTGCAGCCCTCAACATGCCCACCCATGAGATGAATCAAGAGTAGAATGTATTCATCTCCCATCTGGCAGCACTTAAAAAAGGACTAGATGGAGCCTCCATTTTCGCTTGAAATCATCTGATTTGATCTGAGTCACTGGCTATTGAGTGAATGCCTGTCTGGTCCAGTGAAGCTAGAGAGAAGGGTGGGCACAGCAACCTCAAAGGCGACTACAACAGGAGGGACAGCACAGTGAAAGACCACAGAGAGAGCTTTGTGTGTCTGTCTTACAGGTGGGTCTTACCTTTCGTTACCTCATGTTACATGGCTTCACAATGACAGCAGATGGCCAGCACTGGGACCGTCATTTACTCTGGAGACGCACAATAGGAGAGGGCCGTCGAGGCGAGGCCTTTTTCCCATGCAGCCAATTAGGGAATCAAATCTACACAAGCGTCAGAGAATGGAGGGAGTAACTCAACTGCAAAGTGATGGACAAGAGGACATGTTTTATCAGCATAATAATCAAGATCAGACTACAATCATTTTCTTATTAATGTTAATACTTGAAATTAGCATGATTTTTGTTTCAATTATGAGGTGGCCCAGGGCTAGAGTAGGCCTATATACTTGTTTTTATGAAAGGGTTTTTTTTTTTTTTTAGTTTGCCCAGAACACGGCCTGATATTTAGGCTATACAGTACATGGAGCAGCTTATATTTTGGAAGTCACTGTTAACATGTCTGTGTATGTTCTCAGTCCTCCAGGTCACAGTGGTCCCAAGTGCTGAGTCGTATGGCAGCTGGATCATCGGGACACTTAAGCAGTCCAGGTGCCTAACATGGTGGCAATCCAGGACATCACATTTATGTTCTTTTTTGTCTATACTAATTTTACTTTTTTTAGACTGTTAGGTATTTTCAATTCTGCTTTCTTTTTGTCTTATGGTATGTCTGCAAAGAACCCATAAACGTAAACATAAGTGTTTGTATGTGTAAATGTTTGTGAGAAGTGAGGAAGAAGAAAAGGAGTGAGAGAGGAAATGAAAGAAAATGTTTCCTTTTCATGTTTTGGAAATGGGCTGTTCCACACTCTGTCTCTGTTTGGGTACTCTGCTCATCAGCTCATTGGTTCTCTGGATCACAAGTTTTGGAACATCAAACAACTAGCAGGTGTGCTCTCCACTGTTTTTCTTCAGCAGCCAGATAGCAAGTGCTTCACAGAGAGCTGGGCTTCTAACAACGGCGGAGGATTACTGCATTTAGCTCGTAGTGACATTGGGTAACATTGGGTAACAGTGGGTCACATTATGTAGCAGATTCACGTTATGTGTTATGTTTATGACTTCCTAAGTCACAGTGACTTTGCTGAGGCTTTTAAAGTCTTTTCAGGTCATTAGTCTGAGTACACTGTGTGTTCTACATATAACAGGTTCTACATACAGTATACAATTACTCTTTTTTTAAGACAATACATTTTTATAAAAATAAATATTCCAACTGCTTTAAAAAATTAAACTTTTAAAGATTTAAAGATGAAAGAACAGTCTGACTGTCTGGACTGTAGAATTACTTTTTTCAAAGAAGACAGAACAAGTTCTCAGACAATTTTGTGGAATGCTGTGTCAAGTGGTGAAATGAGACTTACGTGCAGTGGAAAAAAACTTGACAGTTAAAGAATAACAATGTTTTGGAAAACGTATGAAGATGTACTGTAAGAGGTGGAAATACCATTACCTATCTCCTTAGCAATGAGAAAAAACCATTACCCCCCAAACCCCTAACTGGGAAGTTCTAACAAGTTTCTCATCAAACACATACTCAAATTCTATACGCCCCATAATCATTTATACTGAAATATGAATGATGAAAACAGACAATAACAGAAGAACATTGATTACATACAACATACATGCTATAAAATACAAACACATTTCACAAATCATACAAAAACAATGGCCTTTAATTGTTGTTAATCGAGGTGACAAAAGCCTTTTTCCATGGCCTTTCTATTTTATTTTTCTTCTCTTTTATTTATTTATTTTGCATTTTTGACTCTGAAGTGTATATTTATATGTGAAGGAAGACCACACTAAATCCCAAAAAACTGATACAGAAATAATCACTCAAAACAGCACACTGTGTACATTTATTGCAAATAAGACAATGTGCAACTTTAAACAGAGTAAGCATACTGGCTGAACCGTGTTCTTTATCATGCATTTGATGAAATTCACCCTTAATGGTTTAGTTGTTTGGCTTTGGTTGCAAGGTTACTGGAATGATACACTAACGTAGACTGAGTGGTTTGCGTACTGTTGGCATTGCCTATGACGTGAAATATGGTTAAAGTTGATGTCTGTGTGTGCATTTCCCAAACATGGTCAGTCTTGGCACAGACTGAACTGGAGATGCATTGCTACCATAATAATGGTGTACAGAGGTGACGGCAAAGGTCTTATTTGCATGCAAATCCCTGTGTTTGAAAACAGTAAATGGATGGAGGTCAGGATTACTGGGGGTTGGTAGTAAGGTGGTGGTAAGGGGGTGGATGCTGACCTTACCATATCAGTCTCTCATGTCTTGTTGGGGGTGAGGTGTGTGTGTGTGTCTGTGTGTTTGTAGAACGTCGGAACGTCAGCAGCGAATTAGACATTCCTTCTGAGATTAGTGGCCCGTGTTCCACAAAAACACGAGCACAGGGTCAACCGCATCCACTCCCCACCCAGCAGAAAACAAACCCTACTTTCCATGCCAACAACTCCCCCACCCCTCGGGATCCCTTACAAAAAACTTCCATTCTTGTTACAGTACGGCACCCCAGCATGACTCACTCAAGCACCAGTGTGGCTGACAGCTCCTTCGACCAATCAGAGCCAAGAATGAACTACCTGTCAGGAACTCCTGAGGGGGAGTTGCTGAGCTACCCAGAAGGGTAAGTAGCAAGCCACCCTGCTTCGCCTTGTGATGTGTTGTGATGCATTGCTCAGTTCTGTGCTGCATTGCGTGCCAGGATAATATGACAGAGCAAGCTTTGGAATCCCCTTACAGCGTTGTGCTATTTTAATAGATGTTCCTGTTTTACATAGAGCAGGGAGGCTGTTTGTTTCCTCCTGCACTCAGGGCAAGTCAGGCAAAGTTCACTGTGCGGGACTGCATGCTTTATCATCTTTTTTAATCCGGTGATGTATTAATGCAAAGCTCACCTTTTAGCTGTCATAATCACACTCCATCACATATTTCCCCATCCATGAGGTACATTTTCCATACATCCAGTGGTTAACGTCCTTTGATCAAGGTTTGTGTTCATAGGTCTGCACTACTGGCTTTTTCCACACTTATGTGTGGAATCTGTCATACAAGTTAGAACAATATATCACCCTCACAGGTCACGGTGAGTTACTTTTATTTTTACTTTAAAGGTTCTCAATGAGATGTTGCAGGATTTTAGCACGATTTAAATCGTAGCCATCTCCCCTTGATCGTCTAGCTTTCTGTACCCAGAATACACAATGAAAAAACCCAGTCTCGAAAGACAACACAGGTGATGTAATACTCAAATCTGAGTGGTGTATTCAAACAAGCACGACAGTAGGATCTGAACTTAAACATAACAAACAATGGCCAACCAATCGGCAACAAGATAGGGTGGGAGTTATTGCGCGTCCTCGACCATCTTGTTGTCGATTGGTTGGGCAGTAACTTTTAGTGTTTTATCACAGCGGTGTCCAAGTATTTCAAGTCAATTAAATTAAATATATACCCTTGGAAACACAAATTGAAATGATCTGGAGTGAGTAACGTCCACACTACAGAAAGGATGCTAATTGACATTGGCCTACATACTCTAATCTGATATCAAGATATCTCATTTGATATCTCATTAGCAGAAAATAAAAAAGTAGCAAATGTAGGGAAGTAAACATGTAGAACAATTGGAGCACAGTAGCTTTCACTGGGTTAAATGTTCCCTTTTTTTCCTCTTTTGTCTCCCTGCTGGAGGCTGAGGGTGTTGGCCAGGAGCTGCTGCCCTCTCTCCACTCGGATTAATGATCTTAGGATAACCTGAGTCAACACCAACCAGGTGAGAGATCTGCCTGCAATCAGATTAAAAAGGGCATTGTGCCCTTTACATTGGCTACAGGGCCTGCCAAAGTATGCTTGTGGCGTAAATACAATAAGTGACTTAAGTCTGGGCCTTGGCACATTCAAAAGAAAAAATGTAGTTTGTTTTTGTCACATGTGATATTGACACTGCACCGAAGACAATAGTAGATAAAGAGCAAAATACTTCCAGGGAAATATCTGTTCTGAATCATACCTTCCTGAGAGACTATGACATCAAGTTTAATCATCTGATACCAGTCATTACCAACAGATTAGGTTTGGCAGCTAACAGTGCCCAAGATCGCTGCAACCATCCAGCATGGTTCATAAACCTTACAGCTTACCAAAGCCTGTAAAGTGCCTAATTACAACATTTTATCTCTGTGTAATAATGAGCCTGGCAATCACCCTTGTCTTTGAAGCATGGCAAGTAAGAGAACTTAATCTTCACCTGCCTAGCAATGTAAACAAACAGGCTCACAAAAGGCTTGCAAGTCAAGCCCTGAATAAGGAGCGTGCCCTGCAATGTGTTGCCATGATGGCTAAATATTTGTTCAGGGCTTCTGTTTTCTTTCTCTCCTGTAATATTTCATAGACTGAGGTCAGGATGTTTTATTTATTTATTTCATGACAAGCTTTGACTGATGTATGCTCCAGAATTATTTCACGCTCCAGAGTTATTCCAAATGGACGCCTGACAAGTGGACACTTGAGGTTTTCTTTGTAAAAAAAAAAATGTCTTTCACAGTTTCTCATAGTTTTATTTATTTATCCGTTAAAACTGGAGGGAGTCTTCCGTTTACCTTTAGGATCTCAGTCCCTGAGGGACAGTCTCTCTATGCAGTTATGAGTACAGTGTTGTCCTCATTACATAATATGTTACCTGAGAATGGGCTACATGGTTAGCTTTTGGGTTTGCACTGTTTACAGTGTGTATATGAATGTACAGCTAATAAGTAGTATTTAGTTACCAATAGGCTGGGGCACTACTACACACTTTGTGCCCACTGACAGAAAATACTTTTGATTGATCATTGATCATATTAAAATGTTCCCTGAGGACCCCTATCAGTGCCAGGCCCTCACAATCATCTTAACCCCCCTTGGCACTTCTATTAGCATCTCTCGTGCCAATAGAAACAAAACAAGGCTGTATCCCAGTTTGCTGGCCTATGCTAAGATTTGATTGTAATGCACAGCTGGTAGGAGCGAAACCTGTCAGCCAACTCATTGCTGCGTGTGTCTGAATTTGAATTTCTCAAGTTGCCATCTGTCACAGAGGTATGAGGAGAATGCGCTTTAGGGGATATCCCTCACAGCCTTTCAGAACTTTTTTGCATTGTGAACAAGAAGAGTAGAGGCAACAATCAGTAGGGTGAAAGGGGGTGAGGTATAAGATGTGTGTGTGTGTGTGTGTGTGTGTGTGGGAGAGAGGGACAAGTTGAGTGCTGATATTAGTAGGCCTAGAGGGAGCCAGGTAGTCCGTGCAGTTCTGAGAAGGAGGATTACAGTTGTCGTACGCTGGGTGACATCTGCACGGATTCTCATAATTGCAGCCTCCCTGATTGCACGTCAGGTGACAGTCGTAAACAAACCTGTTATGAAAGCCACACATTTTAAATACTGCAACAACCTCTAATGCGTTAATGTCCCCAAGAAAGCTATGTTAGTTATTCTACTTTGAGACTTCATCTGAACCAGAGAAGGAATGTTCCTTTGATGGTCTAAGTTTGCTCCACATCAGGCGTGATCCATTCGTGCGATTGCTTTAGCAGCCGCGGCTCGTGTTGGATAACAGGGCGTATGCCGCCCGCCGCTTCTGCAGAGCAAGAGTATGGGCGTCATGGTAACTGCAGAGACGTCAGAAGCCCAGGTTCTGGCCGCACCCCTGCCTATAACGCGTCTCCCTATTGTTTGGTCTCGCGCGCGCTAAATTCCAGTGGGGTTGAGGGGATTCCTCGCCGTGTAATGGGCCATTATGTGAGCCTGGGACCTATTGAAAGACTAATGACCTACGCTAGTGCGCCGGTCCCCGGGGGACTGCCGTGCATAGCTTCGCGGGAGAACGAGCTCCTTTTGTGCCCAGCATCAAGGCTGCTCAGCGCTTTGTTAACCTGATCAGTGTCCAGGTAGAAAAGGTTCACAGAAAAAGAAGAGCACAATTGCTCCTATTCTATGGACATGGGAGAGGCCGAGAGAGAGAGCATTTTTTTGCCTGTTCTACTGTACCTCTTTCCTCTCACACGGAATTCTCATTTGAGACTACCTTGCATACATGGTATGCTACAGCTTACCTTACAGCATGTAGCATGTGGCATTGAAAGTTATTTTGGTGTTATCACATGAAGCTTGGCAAACAGGGAGAATGTTGGCTAGTTTTTAGCACATTCACTAATGGAAATGGGTGTTTTGGTAAAGTCTGTCTGTACTCAAGATGGAAACATTACACATATACTTTACCAGTCAAACATAACATGGCATCTATTTTTAGATTCTGTGCGCAAGCCATTGACATGTTGAACAATACTTAACTCACCAAGACTAGGTAAGTGAACGATACAAGGTCTCACCCTAACATCGCGTTTAAGTTTCGAATGCATTGGTACCGCTGTGACGCTGGTTTATGCTCATGATTGGCAGGCCTTTTCTGAGATGTACGTTCAAGGTAATCCTGCTTTAAATGACTGTGATTCATAAGACAAACATCTGTCAAGTGGGTCACCTCCCTTACATAAAAGCACTTTGCCTTCCACAGAAAAGTCACGCCAACAGCCCTGAAAAGGCTCAGGAAAACATAATAGGGAATAAAGAGGAGTATTTGGAAGGGAAAGGCTTCTTTCCTCTAGAGTAGTCATCAACACAAAACAAAAATAGTGACAAGACTCTGACTTAGCAGATGTTTCTTTAAAGAGTGACCCAGACTTGAGATGGCAGCTCAAGCAGTTGTCAGTTGGCTCCATCAATCATCCATGGCTGTGAGGATATAGTCTTTCACAATTGCTGTTTTCTCTCAAAATCTGAATGAGTGTGGGATAATAGAACGAGAACCACACAGAGAGCACAGTCTGTTGCACGGTACAGACAAACCATTTATCTCACACTGGGGACTGAATCAAGCATGACCACTGTTTTAGGAGGCAGGCCTTTGACAGGAATCCTCAAACCTTATACACATACACATACAGTATACTGTACACATGCACACATCACATGGCCCACTCCTGGCATTCAAGCTACCCACCCTTTCCATTGTAAAGGCCGGCCTAAAAGCTGTATGGGAGGGCTGGCAAGAGTTGGCTGTTGAGACATGTCGCAGCAGTCCTGATGAGGTTTAAGTAAGGCTTTGCTCATAACCCCACCAAGGATGGGCTGGGGAAAGTATTTGGATAATCGCTAAAGTTACTAAAAATAGCCGTAGCACTGTGTGTGTGTGTGTTTGTGTGTGTGTGTGTCTGGTTGTGCGTGTATGTGTGTGAGAAAATAAGATCCCCATCCTTGTATTGATGTCTTGTCCCCTCATTAAACCTTTTACAGCTATCTAGCTTGTAAATAGAGAAAATTTAAGAGATTTTGGAAGTGATTTACAGATGGTTGAATGATAGAGGATGTAAAATAGATATGTTGGATAACAAAAGATACAAAATATAAAGGCTAAGAATAATCTGAACACATCGCATGATCGCACATCCGAACAATGACGCATTCTCAGGTCACTTGATAAGTCAGTAGGGGGGTGACCAATTGTGTAAGGAATTGTTTGGGTCTTAATGATGAACACCGCATTTGAATTTAATTAAATATGATATCAACACACCTATCTGTTTCCATGATAGGACAGAATGCGCCTCAAGCTCCCATAGACAACTGATCTCAATTCTGACCATTTCCAGAATGCTTTCAAGTGGGAGAAGCACAGTAAGATGCCAATTATTGGTTTAGGTTACTAATATCCACACGGCACGCAAACATTTCCAACCACAAACACTGTGAATGTTGAAACCTTTTAAAGGGTTGACCCAAGTTCAAGTGGTTGGACAAAACATAAATGTGGCAACTGGTGAAATCTGTGTGTACACTTTGAAAGCATATCAAAGTAAGAAAGCAATAACACAACTCCATGTACTGTTTAGTTTAAACAGGTTTAATTGATAAAAGCTACAGTTGTTTACCAGTACATTTACCTGTCTTGGCACTTGTGGGACACATCTCACAGAAATGGAGTACATTGAGAGTAACTGACCAATTTGGTCTAATACATTTCATGTTCAACATGGATAAACAATCAACTCCCATAGGATAGTAGTGTTTAATACAATTATTTAAACAATATGTATAGAAACATCATGATTTAACATGATGACTACCGCAAAATGAGAACAAGCAGAGAATGGAGACAAAATAATTCATGTGAAGGCAAAGCAGATGCAATAATATTGAATAAATATCAAAAATGAAACTTAAGTTGTGTGTCTGAATCAACAAGTACATCTCCTTTACGGTATCCTTCTGTGGCCGTCTGCTTTTATTGTGTCTCCCTGGATAATCGGCCAGTCTTTTTAAAATGACAGTATGGTCCACCTATTTAAGTCATTCAGGTTGTGTGGTTAAGACACCTGTGGCACTAGTTATTCTGTTAAATTGTGACAATCAATTTAAATAATGAATCAATAAAATGAAATGTATTAGTCCACTAGTGGTAGATCAGGCATTTCACCAGCGTCACCAGCGAGGTTCATCCAGTGAATAACAGAATGAGGAGTTGTTGTTGTTGTTGCTGTTCTTTGTTTCCACTGGTAGTGCACAGTCTTTTGGGTGGAGGGCTGAGGTGGCTTTTGTTTGGCCCACTCACTGGCTCTTTCAGCCAGATCCCTAGCCCAGTCCCCACAGAGCCGCAGGTGCGTATCGGCAGGGCTGCGGAACCCCTCTGCCACTTCCTGACTGTCTACACGGCTGAACCTGAGGTGAAATCCCAGCAGCATAGGGCACGATGGCAACATGCGGTGCAGCACCCCTTTCAACTCTATAGTCTCACAGAATGCCTGGGTCTGGAATAGACCGCTGTTCTATTTTATTTGTTTTTTGTTTTTGCTTCCCCACTGGGTATTCCAACAACAGGCAAGAGGAAGCTGGCACACCTTGTCCTTTTTGACCACAGGCGGTTGGTCGACCTACAGGTGAGCCTGGGTGCTATTGTGGTTCAGAGGTAAATGGCATGTGACCTCGTGGTTTCTTTAGGAGAAGGCGTTCCTCACAAACCAGGCTTTTTGGCGGTGGTGCTGTCTGGCTCGCCACTTCTCTAGCAGCATGCGGGCATTCCTGGTGCCACTCTGAGCCGCTTCATCCACTTTCCCCTTCCTTTGCTCTCTGCTGATGGAAGAAGACAAACAAACTGTTAGGAAAGCAGCATAAAAGCTGAAAGCACACAACATTTTCATCAGCACTCTCACCAACAGTGCCATTTGGCAAACACCATGCCCCCTGTCCATGTGCCTCAAGGCCTTCAACAAATCATCCTGTGCCCATTTTATTTGCTAGACATTTGCAAAAATTTCAGCAAGATTAAGTTTCCATTGTGACGAACTCCCCACAGACAAGTATACAGACAGGCGCCTAAGATTTTAGAGGTAGGGTTCAAATGTCCCCCATCCTAACATGATGGTACACGTGTTCCTTCCCAGCGTTGCTCAGACATTGCTCCAAGAATGAAGGGAACGAAATTTGTTCACAGGCAGGGAAATTCCTTCATGGCATCCCTTTCATACTCGTCAGCAGAGAACACCCCTGTATGAATTTACTCCTGTGGGTTGCTTTAATCTATCAAATTTCCTTCTAATTATGCCATAGACCGCGCGAAACAGCCTGTCTTTCTCGGTATGATTGGACAATTCTGTGGTGCGCACTGAAAAATTATGATCTTTGGAAGATACAATCTCCAAGATGACATCTATTTCGCATTAGGTTATAATTACCGAGTCCAATTATTCTCCAAACAGACCTCTGGTATTCACTAGCTCCAGTCTGAGGTTTCTCTTACCTTTTAATCCTCCTCGTCTTGGCAGTCAGCTCGTGTTTGCATTGCCTCTTGACACAGCCATTGCCTTCGGCGTAGTGGATCACCTTGTCAGAAGCTGCCTGATTCCTGAGAAAGACCACGCGTTATGAAATGAACTGTATCTCAAATGTGTTTCAATTCAATACTGTGAAAGTTTGCTAAACTAGAACACCATAAACGTTTGCGCCCCATTTGAAGCTGTGCGTAAAACGTACGCATAAAACCGCGCACACATGCTCGTGCGCCATAATATTTTTTTTAGTAAACTTAAGTAATAAATAACGTACCTGTTCAGTGTTGTGTCGCAAAAAGTCAAGCAAGTTCTGTCCTTCTCGTCTGCACACTTGCAACGAGATTCTTTCACTGAGTCTAAAGAGTTTCGTAAAGAGCGCTTTTTCCTCGGGACATTGCCTAGTCCATAAGAAACGGTGCGCCTGGGGAGAGGAACGCAACTTTAGTTACTTGAATACAGAGCATACTACAGCAATACTCTAAATTCAGTGAAATGTCCCAGATAGTCTTGAAAATCAAGCTTACTCTGGAGTGTTGACCCAGATGATATCGAGATGACAGAAATAGACACACTCCTTGTCAAGGAAGGTTGCGCAAGAACAGCGCTTAGACCTGATGTGGCGCGCAGGGCTGGATGTACCAGCCACCTTCACCTCTGCGATGGACATCGATGCAACTGAAAACAAAAAAAAAAAATCAATATGAGGGTCACACGAAAGTTTTTCGTTGTTCGACAGTATCCTCAATTGCTATGTCTGCATGCAGTTAATTTCAACATATTTTCATTCACTCTTTTATACTAGAATAATCATTAATCAATAGCCATAAAGTCAAAAAAACATAACAGTCAGTTAATTCACTGTTCTTAAATAGGTCCATATAAATAGATAAAATCAGTGTTTTGTATCCGTTTTGTATAATGTACGCCTCCAACTCACCTGCATGAAAAAGCTCAAATGCCAGAATAAAAATGACGGAGAAATTCATTCTTAATTCCATCCTTAAACTGATTCTGGTTTAGCAGCACGAACAGAACGCAGGTGTAATTATGCAAAATCTGTTAATAAATATTGGTCCTCGGAATATTCTATGGACAGAATATTAGTTTTTTTTTCCACTAAGTACAAAACTGTACTCAAACGCTAATGCTCTGACCGCAACTCTTCACATGTCACTACAAGATCCTTTATATACTGCTGCAAACCACCTCCCCCTTCTCGTTCTGCCGTCGCGTGTAAACAGCTTTGTCCTCTGGCCCTCTTGCAGACAATGCTGTTTGTTAATAGTCACCGACAAGCAATATGCAGACTAAGATAAGGAATTTGAATTCCGAGTTTCTGGAGGGATGGAGACGCAGGGTGAAGGGACGAGCCAAGTTCTGAAGGGGGGAGTGGGGTCTTTTTTAATCATTTGCGCGCTATTGCCACGAGAGGGCAATCCAACATAAACAGTCAAGGGCAAACAATGCGCAGACTACTGCTTTGCCCAGAAGATACCAGTCTTGTGCCGTCTAATAAATGTTTGGATTAGGCAAGTGCAAGAAATTGTTTTACCCTACACAAATCCCAGGCCCTATATCTATAATATAAGATATTAGATGTGATTTAACATGTACAATGATATCTGGATAGATACAGATATGTTATTTATCCATAAGAAAGGTGAAAGTGTCCAAAAGCATATTAACATCATACACATAGGCAAATAGGTATTTGATATCCATACACACTACATACACATCTATTTACAAAAGAAAGTATTAATTGCAGGCCATTACAGTAAAGTTAGGTTGTAACATATTTAAAGAGCAGTGTGGAAAAAGGCGCAGGTGCAATGGTATGCAATTCCATTGTATAGGTCAATGCGATTACAAGGGCATTCTGGCAAATTGAACAAGTGTCTAAGTGTCTTTAGCCAGTAAAAGAGTTTTACCTTCTGGCACCCAGATGCTGTGGTATATAACATGGGCAGTACGCTGAACAGTTTGGAACACACTCCACTTCTCAGTCACACACACATTTGCAGTGTAGCGCCTATGCAGCCCACGTATTTATAGGCTAAGTATAGGCCTATACCCTGCAGAAAAATAATTTGTCTTACATGTTTTATCAAGCGTTCCTATTCATGATAATCCATATCCGTCGTGTGACGACCACTGCAGTTTTTTTTTACCCCGCACTACTACAAAAAAAGTAATAAATAGGATTAGTAGCCTAAATAGGCTAAATAACACATAAATTGCTGCAAATAAAGCATTTTACAATGCAAGATTTTGACCGAAAATACTGAATATTTTTAAGGAATGCCGTTTGTCATGCCCAAAATATTGCATTTAGAGCAGCAATAATTTAGTACAGTAGGCCTAGTGATACCGTGAAAACTGCAAGTTTTCTGCATCTTATGTATCCTTGTCAAAGTGGCCAAAATGTAGATTCGGCTCTTGTCACGTTTTGCACTAAGTTCCCTTCCTCTCTCTCTCTCTCTAAAAAAAACATAGGCTAGTAGGCTTACACTTGAAAGCCTTTTTCACTCATATTAGCCTATTGATGCGTAGGCCCATGTGAAGAGTTGGACCAAGCGCTTGCGCTAATGACGGAAAAAGTTGTGTGTAGCAGGCTGAGCCTGCAGTGGAAAATGCCCTCTCTGACAGGCTTAATCAAAGCATGTCGTTAGAATTTCCATTGGACGGAGTGCAATTATCCCCGCTAATGGCAGTTTTAGAGTTTTCCCTGTCTCTGCTCACTTGCTGGATAATACGGTGGCAATTGTCGCTTGTTTTTTACTCAATGGGTTATCGCATCGGTAACAGCAAAATAACCAGCCATACCAAACCTCTCGAGTCTTCGTGCCCACTTTCTCGGAAACTGTGGGCACGGTTACCAGGCAACAACTTCCCCACCCACCTGCAGCGTCTGTATCCCCGTTGCAGATACTTCGCTCGGCCATCCGCTAGGTGTCGCTGTTGTCATGCCTCTCCAGCAGGCGCTTATCACTCTGATGGGCATCCTATGCATTGTGCAGGAAGAAAGAATGACTCACCCCCACCCCTCCGATCCCTAGTCGCATTAATAAGGGCTTTAACCTCTCTGAAGCCTGAAAAACTCAGTCAATGAAAGCCCCCCCCACCACCCTCCCTTGGCCAGAGTGGCTGTGGTGACGTGGTTAAGACACTGCCGAGTACCCTCATTACTGATGGAAATTGCTGTGCTTCTCGAGGCTGGCCAAGTGCCCTGCAGGTGCAGCAAAGCACCACAATCGGGCTGATTAAGACAAACACCCTAGTGGACCTTTTGTCAAGTGTTTCATTCTGTACAACAAAAAGACATCGGAGACAAAGCAACCGTTTGTAAACAAAGATTTTTACTGATACATTTGATGGTATAGATATAGCAATGTAAAGCCACATTTTTACACATACCTATGGACGTATGGATCATTTTGATGGGCACTAGATGGAATATAATAAATAGTTGAACACAACATCTGTACACAGAAACATTGCCCAAAGCCATAGAAATGTTTATATATTGGTACTGACATGTATTTCCCATTAATTTACACTTGACATAAAACATCTTAAAATAAAAGATTTCCCTCCGATTTTTCTCTTTACTTCAAATGCATCTACTTAACACAAGCAACTACTGAGTCTTAAGGAATTATGTACAGGTTCCTAAACAAGAAACTCCAAAAAGGCACAATTGTCTATACAACATGTACAAAAAAAGAAAGGAAAAACTGTCCAGATCTGACATAAAAGTAAAAATAAAATGATTGGTCATCATCATTTATGATTGCACATAGAATATCAATGTCAGAAAATGTGCTTTTTAGAGGAGGCCTGTAGCGCTACGGACCCCCTGAAGTGTTTTCAGTTTTACAAAGTGACAAGTATTACAAAGAAAGAAATAAAGAGATTAAAAGAGAGAGAGCGAGCGCAAGAGAGAAAAGAGAAAAATAGTAAGAAGAGAGGAACAATTCATTTCAGACATTCAGGTAGCAATGACTAATCGGTCCTCGTCATCGCTGGAGGCTTCGCTGCAATCGTCGGCTGGCGGCCTTGGACTAGTGTGCTTGTGCAGGAGCCTCTCCTCGCTAGCGCCCCTTGTGGTGATGGTGATGGGCGTCGGGGCTGTTTGTGAGGAACCATCCAGAGAGGCAGGGGAGGAGTTGGCCTGGTGTGGCGGGGACTTGCCCTTCCTCCCTGATGCACTGGCAGCAGGCTGAGTGGCCTTGCCTTCCCACCCTGGCCCAGAGCTCGACTGGCAGGACAGGGTGCCTCTTGGGGCGTGGGTTGTCACAACGACAGGCGCCATAGAGGCTGCCACTGCCGCCGCCACCGGAGGGCTGGCCGATAGAGTCAGGACAGGCGTGGATTCTGCGATGGCGCACAAGGCCGGGCTTGTGGACGGACCCTGCCCCAGTCCTACGGAGGCCTCCAAGCCGGCCGCTTTGTCTGGGGAAGCTGAAGGCTGAGGGCTGAGGGTGGAGAGAGGGCTGAGGGAGGGGATGAGCGCTGGTAAAGCGATGTTGAGGATCTGCAGGCCTGGGATGTGAGTTTGGGGCGTCACGCCCGACTGCACCGCAGGGCTTGCGGCCAGGACCTGAACGCCCAGGGTGGCATTGAGGGCCAGGTTCTGCTGCGGGAGCACCTGTGTTGCCGCTGCCAGGCCCGAGTTGGCCAGGCCCATCACACCAAGCGCCTCCAGTCCGACCGACTGCAGGGCCGACTGTGGCGCCCCCAGGGTCTGAATGCCTGCCACTTGGCTGAGGGGAAAGCAAGGCAGCATGTTCCCCATGCTCTCCTGGACCACCAGCGGGGGCTGAGCACTGGGCGAACCATCAGATCGTGGCGGACTTGTAGCAGGTCCTGAGCCTGGACTTGTCACCGGCAGAGGGCTGGTGTTTCGGTGAATGACGCTCACCGCCGGAATGGTGAGCTGGACCGGGCCGGCCTGGATGGGAACGAAGGTGGAGTAGGCTGCCAGCCCGGCGGGTACCAGCTGGATGCCGCCGACAGGCACCATGCTGTATGGGGAGCGCGAGGGCTGTTGGGAGTGCAGCGGCAGGTGGCTGAAGAGGTGGGTGTGTGCCCCTGACTCCCCCATCAGGGGTAGGGCTCCTGTCGATGGGAACTGAAGGGGACCCTGTGGAGCAAAAGAGGAGGTCTGAGTGCCCCGATCCACTGGTACTCCAGACTCACTCGAGGACATGGCGGGAGGACTGGAACTGCCATCCTGTTAAAATGAAGAAGATTGAACATTAGTATTAAACCAGAAAAAAACTAATTTGTGCAGCCTCAATTTAAGTGGTCAGCAATTTTGTGTTTATTCTCATTCAGTTTTAACTCCAGACAACATTTGACCATTAAATCTTCATTAAACGAAATAATCAGAGTTTTTATGGAGGCATAAAGAAACTACTGCATTAGAGGAGTTTGGAGCTGTGATCAAACTCTTGCTAACTCATGAAAAAGGTTGTTTATTGCAGCGGTGCCCAATCCTGTCTCTGGGGAGTTCACATCTTACAGTATTTAGTTACGACGCTAATCTAAACCATCTGGCTCTCATCTTCAGTTAGCCCTGCAGGACATGGGATTAGCTGAATCAGTTTCCTACTCATGTTTACCAACACATTTCCAAAACAGTTCCAAAATACAAGAGCTTTTCCAGCAGTCCTAACCAAATTTCCATGACACTGCTTTTTGTGTTCTCATAAACTGTGTTCTCCTGACCGCAGCAGCTTTACAGGTTATAAACCAAATTATTAACATCAGGTCAATTAAAATAATACTATAATTTACTACACGTCTGAAACTATATCTTTTGTCTAGGTTTGTAAAACACAACTTGCATTCTCATTACTTGAATGAAGCATATTAGTTGTACATAAATAAAATACAAAATTTTACCCTACAATTAAAAAAAAATATATATATATATTATGTTACCTACTGCACTGTAAATTTATAAACCCAGAATTAGTCTCAAGTACACCTGGACAGAGGTGTCCAGG
>JAGFZM010001815.1:599735-618996 GCA_017657215.1 Limnothrissa miodon | reverse complement strand
TGGACAGAGGTGTCCAGGTGTACTTGAGACTAATTCTGGGTTTATAAATTTATATTGTGTGGTTTGGTTCAGTTGAAATCTATTCACCTTTTCAGGGCATTTCACAGGAGCTTGGCAGAAGCACCTGGCATGCGGGACTCAAAGCACGGATATGGACACTGACATGGATACGAATATGGACACAGACACTGGTACACATGCAGCAGAGGCGTGGGTGGGTGCGAGGAGCAGACAAACAGAGACTGGGAGGACTCGGAGGGTCTCACCTGGCCGAGCTTGGCGGAGCCCTTGCCCGGCGCTGGGGGACTAGGGGGCACATCAAAGTCGGGGTAGTCGATGGACATCTGCCTGCAAGGCGACACGGGGCTCATCATGTGAACTGACTCGGTGTCCGAGCCGTGAAGGTCTGAGCAGGAGGAAGAGGGGGCAACCGAGGTGGTGGTGGTGGAGGCAGTGGCATAGGTGGAGGGGGTGGCAAGGGGGTAGTGGGTGAAGGAGGCAGTCGTGGTGGGGCTCACGATCATGGCCGAGATGGTCATCTGCTTGGTGGGAGAAACGGGGCTAAGCATGGCCACCGTATCTGATTCAGAGGGGTCAGTGGGGTCAGAAGAAGGGGTTTGGGGCCCGTGTTGGGCAGGGATGGAGGTCTTAGCTAGGGGAGTTTGGGATGAGGGTGGTGGTGGCAGCGGCGGAGGAGGTGGCGTCGGAGTCTGCTGGGACGAGCTGATGGACATCTGTGCCAGCAGCGAGCTGGGCGCCGCGTCGGACAGTGTCGCGCCGCTGAAGTGCTGGGGGCTGGCTGACACTGAGGGCGTGGCTGAGAGGCCAGACTCTGCCTGGCTGTCCTCCTCATCTTCCTCCTCGCCATCGTTGTCCTCGTCCTCGGGACCGTCCGAGTCATCGGCATCAGAGTCAGGCCGGTCTGCACTGCTTCCTCGCGCTCGCTCTCCTAATAGAAGTCAGGCCGAATTAATGGCAGATAATGTTAACCACTACAAAATGTATTGGAATCTTTGTCATGGTTTATTTGTCACCAATACATTGAGTGAGCACTGAGAATTTTTTTACTTTCTATCAAATGCCACCATAACATTTATAGCTAATGGAATTATTTATGATTTAAAGCTAAAACTATCAGTTGAGTTTAGGTGTGCCTGTCATTTATGTGAAATGCTACTACTACAAATCAAGCTCTTTTCAGGGAACAATAGAGAACTTTGCTTACCATCTTTCGTACCTTCCTACTTATCTACTTGCCTGCCTGTTAACCGCCATGTGCCTACTTGTCTGACTGCAGCAACAAATTGTATAAAATCAAATTAAGTTTAAAAAAAAAATAGTATAAAAAATAGTATAAAAATAGTATAAAATCAAATTAAGTTTAAAAAAAAAAAACTCATTACATTGCTACCAATGTTTAATGAAACTACAACAAAGCACATCTATATCTAATTTTCACTTTCTCAATCATTACTTTTCTACATTAGCGTGGGATATTACACCATTCCCTCACAAGGAAAAGAAATCAGACAGTTGATAAGAAGTAGTGCAAATGGACTTAAACTATTATGGAAATAAATCATCCATAATATTTGACACCAGCAAGATATGCCTAATCCTCCACGGCCCTGCAGTGGCCTACTAACTCATATTGTGGTGGTTCAAAAGAATGGCATGCCATAATTACAGCCATGAATCACAACACTGGGCTATCCGTATTGTGTTTATGTGGATATGTACGTGAGGAGGTGGGGGGGGGGGGGGGGATATGTTTTGAGCAAATGGGACCATAGACTGCTTTCAGACTTGTGCTCTCTTTCTCTCTCTTTTTTTGTCTAAAATTAGATGCTGCAATTTCCTCTCTGTAAATGCTGTGCCTGCCACCCACATGCTCTCAGAGTTAACAAGCGAAGAGGCTGCATTTAGAATTAGTAATTAGACTGTGGCAGAGCTATTGATCGGCACTGTTGCTGCAAAGCACTGAGATAGCATCCACATCTAATGCTAGTGGTTGGTATCATTAGCCAAGCTACTGAAAGGAATGGTGACGTGGACGCCAAGGGAGTAGAATGAGGTGGGGGTAAGGTTTTGGGGTGTGGGCGGAAATCTATAGATGTTTATTTATGTTTACAGTGACCTATGCTTTTAACTAGTTCAATAAAGAGTAATTAGGCCTGGTCATACTCAGAGATTTGTTTTGGTTATCTTATCATTTTAAAGGTTTCCGGGCAATAATGTCAAAAGTTGTCAAAATGTCAAAACTATTTTGTCCTGTTGTACATCATGGTAGAGATAAAATGTATTTTCATATTTCATGATAATATTTCATATTATTTTCACATTTAGAATTGCCTGCTAATTTTCTTTGAATTAAAAAAAAATGTCATTGTAGTGAGATATTCTGCTGTTTTAACCAAACATGTTCTCCACCTGCAAATCTACAGTCACCTGAAGTATAGTCACTGAGATGGCTGTTATCTTTGACTGGTGGCATTTACAATAGACTTACTCATCGGTGGCCATGGTTATAATCGCTGCCATCAATGCCCACTCATTTTTTTTCTGTGCTTAATTTTTCTGCAGTTCCGGTTTTAGTTTGCTGTAAATACCTGAATCCTCCGCCTCCTGGTCTTCGATCAAGCCCACGGATACTCCCATCTCCAAACACTTCTTGCTGTGAGCTTTTGATTTCATGTGTTTGGTCAGATTTCCTGTGAAGAAAAGGAGATGGAAAGAGAAAAACAGAGAATAGTGTAGAGAATGAGATAAAAGGGGAAAAGAGAAAAGGATGTGGATACAAAATAATGGGAGAAGAGAGTGAAATAAAAAAAAGGAAGAGAGAGAGAGGGAGAGGGACACAAGAGAGAGAGAGAGAGAAAGAGATTCGTCAGGTCAGCCAGGTAGGTAGTACTCAAAGGAGCAGAAGGGACAGCTTATGTAAAGGGTGGCACGTCTGTGGGTCAGCAGCTCAATGTGCTGCTGCAGGGTGAGTAACTGATGGAGACGTTCTTAAAGGAATGTGGGCAGTGATGGGCAAGAATTCTAGAATGTTTGGTGCAGGGTGTTGTGCTGTTCTATGCTATGCTGCTGACACGGTGTGCTGTTCCAGAGCTCCCCAGCACAGCGTGGGAAGACAAGTTTGACTGCGGTGAATCATCCTGGCCTTTTTAGAGAGGAAGAAATGGTACTCAGAAAAAAACCCTCAAAACTGTGGGCATTCAGGAAAAAAAGATGAGGATGGTGCAGAGGAAGGAAGGGTTTAATGTGTACTCACTTTTTTTTTTTTTTTTTTTTTAATGATTAATTACCTTAAAAGACATTTAAAACACCCAGAAATTCTGAATTACACACGGCTGATTGGTGACGTTACAAATACTTTTCTTTGCTCTAGAAATTAAAACCCATTTTCATTTTTATTGCCAGCTTTAAAAACACAACTGAGCTGTTTGACTATTTTTTATGCGTTTTAAATAAATTAAAATGAATTTTCATTACTAGATTTTGCTACCAAATACTTGAGAAATTATTAAAATATGTTAGAAAACATAATCTCATTTAATCTCATTTGGCCTTACCTAAAATTAAAAAGAAAATAACATAATGATTTTTCACTATTTTAACAATTGCAGCATCTGCAGTATAAAAGCAGATCATCCTTTGCTGGGATAACTAGTAAGAAAATGTTTTTGAAACTACTGATTTTGAGAAACTGACTACTGCAGTCCAATACAAACTTTTAAATAGACAATTTATATAAAATAGATACTATAAAATGTTATACAATGTGAATTTGTAACAAAAAATGTCTTATTTTTAAAAACAAAAGCGGTAAACAGAAATTTCGAAATGACTACCAAATAATTGCCGAGTACACTATTAATACTGATTGTACAATAAAAAGTGGTTTTGAAACAAATTAATGCTTGTTGTATAATAAATACTTAATGTATATTAAATTTTGATTGTATAATAGAAATAGATTATGTAATAAATGCTGAATGTTTAATTAGATAGATCACACTCAAGCCCACCTTTAGTCTTGAAAGAGAATTTGCAGTGGGCGCAGTGGTAAGGTCGAACGTCTGAGTGGGTGCGAATGTGTTTGCGAAGCATGCTGGGCTTCTTGCAGCGAATCCCACACTCTTCACAGATGTACTTCCCACGACCGCGACCTCGGACATACACATACTCCTCGTTCGATTTGTATCTGAAAGATATCAGACATACAAACAATCAGTAATGCATTCCTATTTGTTTGTTTTCGTTTATAAATATTTCAGAAAACAAAGACACAGTAAATTTAAAAACACTGTAAATGGGAAAATAAAATTAAAATAAGTTGTAATGTTCATTGTCCCTTAAATAAATATACAAATTAAATACAAAACATTTACATACCCTCCATCAAATATTTTGATCCGTCTAGGCTCTGCTTTGGCAGATAAGGAATCCCTGTCAGCCTCATTGGTGGGTCGAGACTCAGGTCTTGTCTTACTCTTGTTCTCAGAGGAAATGGACTTCTGAGTGATCAAGACCTAAAGGATTAATGCATCAGCATTAATGACAAATTATGCATAAAGTGCTAACCTTTTATCCACTGTCATTAAAGTTAATTTTATCAATATAAAATCACTTACCTTGGACACAATGTCCTTCAGCTTGCTGGAGTATGTTAGAATGTCTGACTTCAAACTTGTGGTTCTCGCTTGGGTGTAGTGTATTTTCTTAGACTTCTGCTTTGAATCAAACAGAGACATGACGACTTTGGTTGGTAGACCCAGTGGGTTGGGGTTGTTCTGGCTTACTGACCAGGCAGAGTATGCAGAAATCCTCTGATCAGACTGTGGAATATGCAGTGGCTTTCTCTTGATTAGATAACACCAGGTAAAGGTTGTGGCTGTTTTCAGGCTGGGAAAAGACAGACGATGGCTGTCCCTAGTGTTGACAACTGACACAGACGAGGCCAGTTTAACCTGTCCTTGGAAAGTAGGAGGCCTTAAAGGTGATTTTCCAGATAACCAACGCTGCTCTTCAGACTTCTCCTGTGGCTTTGGGGTAGCATTTGATGGACTTGGATAGCTCTGGACCCCTGGAGAGGTACGACTTACTGGGCTCTGCATTGGATGGTCCGTGGGAGAGGGTGGCTTGTCATCTTGCATCTGTGAGGTCATTTCGGACGTTGTTCTGCTACTAGTTTCAGGTGGTGGCAAGTCCTTGCCGGGATCAAGTTTCTCTAGGTCCTGTGGTGCTTCAGTTTCAATGGGACTATCTACTGGTTCAGTGGTGCAAACCTGTCTGACAAGTGTGAGCTTTCGTTGACGAGTCACCTCTGCCATTTTCGAATTTAAATAACTGAGAGATCTGCCATCAGTGGGTTGGCACACGGCTCCATGCTCGTCTTTTGCCCGTTTCTGGTGTTTCTCCATTGCAATATCCAAACTGTTGGCAGGAGAGAGCATGCGCTTACTGGAAGCAGTAGGCTCTTGTTGAGGACAGAGATTAACTGACGCCATCTTCTGGGTGCAGTGCAAAGAGCCAAGAGTATTACGATTATCCTCAGTATGGCCATGTGTGTTTGTCCCAGGCTGAACTTGTTTCTCTGTGTGAACTTCTGGCCCAGATTTACTGTCAATACTAGCAATATTAATAGAGGAGAAGTTAGCTTTGGAAGCCATACTGTTAGGAGGGAAAACGATTTGCTCATGAGTTATGAGAATCTGTGGCACCTGGGCTGATCCTGCTTGGTTCTGTGCAGGTGTGTGTGCTTGAATACCCACAGGTAAAACAACTGATGTCTTATTTGTCATACCCTGAAGGTTTGGATGTGCAACGTATACATTCTGTATTCCCTCAGCTGCCTTTGAAACACTTACAATCTCGTTGCCAATGGGTATTGTGATAACAGGCAGGGCTATTTGTGTTCCCTGTGGACCAGAAAAAGAGTATGTCTGACTTTTTACAACTGGATACTGAAGCTGATATTTCGGGACAAAAGTTTTCCGTGGTTCTGCAAGCTTGTTCTGCAAATCTGGTTGACAAAGCATGACTTGGACTGCAGGTTGCGCTTTTTGGATTGAGACAACTCTTGAGGTCTGATGCCATGGATGAGGCAGTCCATGAACTTGTGGATGCTGCGTTTGACTGCCCAAGTTGATGCTTTGGACCACATGTTCATTCTTCTGTGGCAGAGATGACTCTCCAGAATGTAAAACAAAAGGTTGGGTTAAACTCGGCCTGTTTATCATTGGAGGCCGGTGTTGAGGAACAGAGACAATATTTGATGACGGAGCCCTCTGAAGAGAAACTGTGTGCTGCTTTCCACCCAAATGCTGACTCTCTGGTCCTATTTTTAAAGACATCTGACGAACAAGAGGTCCTCTTCTTCTTTCAATAAGAGGTACTTGAGCAGTTTTTGCAGGCTGGGGACTCTTTAGCATAGCCGTGTCCAAAGAACAGGGTGATCTGTTGGGGGACATGCTGCTGCAGTCAAATGACTTGCTGCGGTAGTCACAGGAAATCGCAATTGATGGTTGGGTGCAGCTAATCTGTTCTGATGCAGCTCGCCTCATCATTACTGGGACGCCAAGTGTGTTGCACGGTACAGCTGGTCCTTGAACATCAGGGGGTTTGGTGACACTTTCCCGAGATGGACTATCAGATCTGGGTGGCTCATCCCTTTCAAATGACGCAGAAATGCTCGAACATCGTGAGAGACTGCTGTCTCTGCTAAGGCTTCTGGAGAGTGAGGACTCAAAACTGGACTCACCCGAAGAATGCTCCATCTGAGCTAATCTGATTCTTTTCTTTTTGGGTGGTAATTTCTCTGTTGGCAACTTGGACAAGCTCTCACTCCGCTGAGGCCAGTTAAATGTATCTTGAGGCTTCTCCACTTGTTCTGACACCTGGCTCTCATGCTCCCGATCTGGTTCCTCTGTGACCAGAATTTCAGGAACCTGGATGTTGCTTTGACGAACCAGTCTGGACTGTTGAATTGGTGCAGTGTTTTCACTAGCTGAAACACACTCCTTAGGGGGATCAGCAATGTACTTGACTTGACTAGAAACCTTAGGTATTGACATTTCTTTGTGGTAATTTTGCAGCGCAGTGTTGGTTGAAGATTCTGTGCTCGACATGACTGCACCTTGGATGTCCTTTGTTAAGTGATCAACTGGAGAAGACTGGTCAACAGATTCATATGTTTCAAACGAATTTGGTCTGCTCAGTGAGTTGGTGTGTCTTATGACGGATGTACCACTACCTTGTCGTTGCATTTCACCTCTTTCTTTGGTAGGGGTGCTAATGCTGCTATCTCTTGCTGGAGAAAGCCTTGATTCTGAGCTCTCTGCTACCCTTGAAATTAGCTGAACTGGGGGTATTTGCCCAGAGTTGTTAGCAGGCTGGAGGTTAACAACTACAGGTCTCGGGGGAAACTGACCAGTCATAACTCGTGAAGGCATTTGACAGGAATCAAAGCTTCGAGAGCAGGGTGGAGTTTTGTCAGTTGGAGATTGATCTTCATCATCCCCAAAGCTTTTCATTTTTCTCCGTTTTCTTATCATTGCCGGTTGTTCCACATTGCCCGGGTGATAGGCTGTTCTTGGCATAAATGGCTGTTGAACATTCTGCACAAACACATCTGACTCTGGCTCTCTAACCGAAACAGGCTTGTTCTTTGGGCCATGTAACTCAGAGCAGTAAAACTTTTTGTGATTCTCAAAATTCTCCCTTTTCCTGTAACGGTTTCGACAAGTTTCACACTCAAACATGGTCCCTTTGTTCTGCTGAGGCTTCCTGTTCCCATCAAAGGATTTGCTCCTCTGCATTTCTATTGCAATGCTTGGTCCATGATAACCTTCATCCATAGAGCGGACCGAGGGCAATCCTTCAGTTGTGGATGAATCCTCAACTGCTATCTGTCTCACAAGGGTGCGAGGATGCATTGATGGATTGGGTGTGGATGGTGCAGAGGAAAAGACATCATCACTGAAAGAGCTGATTTTGTCATCAAAGGAATGGCATCTCAGTGGATGGGGCTGAGGAAGGACATTGGGAGGAAGTGCTGAATGCCCTGGAGTTGTGGGCATAGAATTGCTCCTTGTAATTGGTAAACAGTCCATACTTGGATACTGAGGAGGAACAGAAAGAAGAAACACTGGCTTGGATTTTTCTGTTGGGGTGAAAGGAGACTTTGGTATATCAGAGCTAGAGCTTGATCTTCTTACAAAAGGTTTCAAGTCAAACTGGAAGGAGTCTTTGAAGATGTAAGATTTGGGTGAATCTATGCTCCCTCGTCTTGACAGGGAGGTCCGTCTTGGCTTCACACTGTCCAGCTGCTTGTCGTCAACTACTGCCTCATTGTCTGATATTAATTTTGAGATACGCTCTTCCAGGGAAAGTGCTCTAGAGTCCAATGGAGGTCGCATTTGCCCTTCCATTACGTGTGTCTTTTCAATATTAGTTACATGCATAACTGGAGCTACAATGGGTGGTGGGTTAATCAGCAAACCTTTGGCAACATCAGTGTCTGTTGGGGGAGTTATCTTTACAAAGGGACTTGGTGGACTCATTGCCTGGTCTGCACTTTCAGAGCGGGAGAAGTAACCTGAATCAGTGCTCCCCAAACTTCGAGGACTTAACAGGCACTTGCCCTGTTGTTGTTGGGAGCAGTCTGTGGCCTGCTGCCTCTGTAGCTGGGCATGGCCTCCTCCGGGTGATTTTTCCTGTGGATCCTCATCCTCACTTATAGAGTCTTGCAAGGGGCTTGAGCAATCTACCTCCTTCAGAGAGGACAAGACTGTGATGTTTGACCTGGCCGCCTGGCATTCTCTTTGCCGCTGAGCAGTTGCTTGTTCGGGATTTAGGTCAGTTACTCTTGGGCTATCTGCCCGAAGTGGAGAGACATTCACTGGGTACACAACCACCTTTGGCAGAGGGGCTGTCACTTTGTCAACACCCTTTTGACCACTTATAGGTTTTAAGGTCTCAAACACGGGTCGAAGAGTCTCTGACTCACACTGACTTCCCTGAAGTGTGCCCGAGCTCAGAAGACTACTGTCAGACAAGGCAGCGGCACTGCTCTGTGACGAGTCAGGGTCTAGATCAGCAGTGCTGCCTTCCTCGTCACTCTCCCCACTTTCTTCAACATCTGAATGTGCCCCAAGCCCCTTTTCAGACTCCTGTGACTGAGACTGGGAATCCGACCTTGCTGTGAGTCCTAACTTGATAGCATGTGCGTGGGATTTCTTATGCTTGTACAAGTTGCTCTTGGTCTTAAATGAAAAGCCACAAGTAACACAAGGATATGGCCTTTCCCCTGTATGAGATCGGATATGTTTTAATAGTACACTGGGTTTGGCGCAAGCTCTGTTGCAGTATTCACAGACATATTTGCCTTGTTTTTTAGGTTTCTGCTCTTTTGTCGTGATGCTACACACTTGCTCCAAGCTGCCAAAGTTGACCACTGTGGCCACCTGTACAGGGTTATAGCCTGGTGTGACAGGGACCTGGATGGTGCTTGGGACACTGGCTGAAAGTGACTGGCATGTTTGCACCACAGGAGGCTGGCTCTGTGGGAGTCCGCCTGAGCCTGAGGGAATGGAGGCATGGGTCATGGCAGTAGACTGCCCTGCTCCATAACCCTTCTGAAAAGCTGGCTTAGCTGACTGGTGCCCACCTGCTAATGCCATATACTTTTGGGAGGTTGTATGTTGCAGGTGAGCTGCCTGGTGCTGATTGGAGCCTGGCATCCCGGGGTGCGGGGGCAGGTGGGTGCCATGGTAAAAGTGGTTGGCTGCATCATATGGCTGCATGAGCCCAGGTTGAGGGGGGAGGCCAAATTTAACGGCTGGCATAGCTGTGGGTATTCCAGAATGACTGACAACAGATGGCCCCTGCTTTCGTACTTGCTCGACAGTCCTCCTTTCAGTCAACGTGTTGAAGTCGGGCTCCATAGCCTTGAGCAAGACGTCAAGTGGAGCACTTGGGTGTGCAGTGGTAGAGGTACCTTCACCTTCTGAATTCTTACTCCAGCTTACTTTAGTAGAGTCACAAGGGTTTGATTTATCCCCACTGCAACCCTGTTGGTCCTGAGGCTCCAGCTCGGTGAATGATGACACTTCTTCCTCCTCCGTTGTTACTTGATGGGGAGATGACGCCACCTGCTGGTGCTGGCCATCATCTGTGTCTTGGTGGTGGTGTGCCAAGTCCAATGAGCAGGATGGGCTGTTTGGAAATGAGCTCGATGCAGAGCTGGAGCTGGTACGGGATGGGGAACCTTCCCTTGAAGGAATGTTGGTGATGTGAGCACTGGCAGTCCCAGGTGTTGGCACAGTGCCCTTGGCCTGTGAGGTCTTCTTTACAGGAGACTTGGGTATTTTCTTCAGTTGGTTTTCTGCCACCACCTTCTTCCTCTTTAGTCCTTTGATGCCATCAGAAACTCTAAGACTGGTGGTAGCTTCACTAATACCTGTTTGACAGAAGAAATAAAAAAAATATGATCAATAAAAAGAAAAAAAAAATCACCATTAAAACATTCTAAGCTCCTTGGAGAGTTTCCACTAGAGATCAAAGTGTAGACTTTACAGATCAAATAAATGCTTATATCTGAAGACTTCAACATATATGTGCACTATAAAAGTCTAGGGCATCATATATAGACCTTCTTAATAACCCATGCTGTAAATAATCACAATGTCTGAAAGGTGCGTTAAAAAAGCTAGAGTTTATGTACCTCAAAAATATAATAATAATAATAATAATAATAATAATAACCACAACAACAATAACAACAACAACAACAATAATAATAATAATAATAATAATAATAATGACCATACAGTAACACTGTTTTCATACAGAACTTTTTACAAATCATTGAATATATTTAATTAATCATATTTTATATAACCGTTTTGCTATTTCTTAAATGGCAGCGTTTGTATATATCATCCCTTCAACCGAATCTGACATGTTATATTAACTGGACGTTACATAACCCTGTTTAATGCAAACAGTACCCACATACGTTTGCCAGTATCACGACAAATGTCTATGTACTTACGTGCAGTCAGAAACGTAGTATTAATTAAATATCTGTAATGATGCAAATTTTAGTCACTGAATATCATTGTGACTACAAGAATGTCATAAATATCCATGTCAACAGTCCGCAATTTCATCTTGTAACCAACTAAAATGAAAGAGAAGCTTGTACCTGTATATCATTTTGACAGAAGCCTTGTAGCAGATTCACTTGCATTTTTTTCCAGTAAAAAAATACTCCTCCTTGCTTAGATCAGATTTACCATTGCATGGTCCTTTTGTCTCTGACAGCTAACTGATGAGGCTTCCTGATTTGGGCTCTGGAAGTTCTCCCTCTACCAGAGAGCGTCTGTGAGCGCTAGGGCCCACGCACCATTATGTGCAAAACCCACTTCTTCCTCACTCGCTTGCTCTCGCTTACTTTTGCTCGTTCCCTCCCTCCCTCATCTATTCTCTCCTGTTTTCCCATCTCTCTCTCTTTCTCCCTCTCTCTCTCTCCCTCCCTTTCCAGTGCTATCCAACAGCCTTCTCACTCTCTTCCTCCATCTGAAATGGTGTATGTGCGGGTGTGATGTGCTAAGAGAAGATGAATCAAAATATGTTGACTGATGTCCCTGTGCTAATCACATTTTGTAATTAACCTCGTCTTCAGAAGCACTTTTTATTTTTATTCATATTTATATATGCGTTTCCGTATGGTTTTGGTAAGTGTGTTCCCTTTACATTCTGCTTGTATGTATGTGCAGTTGTATGTGTGACCGTGTTGTTGTGTGTGTGTCTGTGAAAGTACGAGCTATACAAAAATGTTAGCATTAGGTAATAAAGCCAATCCATAACCGTGCTTAATCCAGACCTTTAGAAACCACTTGGTTTTCAATGTCAGTGTTTATTTGTATACACCCTGTACTGCTACTTTGAATGGCATCAACACTGGCTTGCTAGCTTACAGTACATGCTCTCACACCATGGAGCATTTTCCATGCACCCGTCAATGATATGTTTATGCAGTATGACAAAGAGTGAGGGAGGAAAAATAATAATAATAAAAAAATAAAACTATACAAATAAAATTCAGAACAAAATCTGTCACCAAACCGCCTATGCTAAGAAGCTCCACCTCTGCTGGGGGAGCCCCTTTGCAATTTAGCTTGGCACTGAGCATGAAGTTGAGATATGTGGTTCAACACTGTAGGGAGTTTAAGCTTTATCCCATCATGCCTTCCTGGCAAAGAAGGGTATTCCCCCATAAAGGGGTTGAATTATGTAAGCCTCCGGCTAAGGCTATTATCTTATTTCCTACACAAAGCCCAACAACGCAACACACTAACCCAAACCAGAGGCTTCTCAAAGTAAACAATATCAGATCAATCATATGACAGTAGGGCAACTGGACATGACAAAGGATGCACTCTTTGCCAAAAATATCTCTCTTATGCAACCACTTGATTGGGTAGTCTTACTAAGCCAGTATGAATGTCCCAACAAAGAAACAGCTATTTACAAAACCTATTAGGGAGAATAGCAATATAGGAGCACTATTGATAGGCTGAAAAACTTTTAACTACCCTAAGCCGCTGAGATTAACTTAGCTACTGACATCACTGGGCAATGTATTCTGAGAAAGGATTTATGCATTCTTAAATCACGCCCTATTTAAAAACCCGGCCAAGCCCAGCTAGGCCAGTGCCATCCAGACCTTACCCCAGGGAAGACCCGGGTGGGTTAATCCATCTTGAAACTAAATCTGCACTCCTTTCTCTCTTTTTTACATCTTCTCTCTCACACTGTTGTCCTTTTACCTCTCTTTCTCTTTCTGTATTCCCACTCTCTGTCTTCTCTCATCTAAATCTACCCCCTCTCTTTTTTAAAAAAGAATGTTTATTTTGGTGGTGAATGAGTGCAGATGGTAATTCCCTGTCAGGTACTGACGCAACAGAGGTAAAATTCATGGGTCAAACATAGGGGTTAACTATTAAACGGATCACATTACTACATTTCTGTGCAGCGCTTACCTCACACCATTAGGTCATGGTTTAGCGAGGGTTTGTGGGAATATATCCAAGAGGTTTTTTTTTTGGTTCACACTGTACTCTTTACTGCATTAGCCATATGGAGACTTTGTTTTAAAATACAGCACAGTTGTTCAAAGTTGTTTGGAATCATTTGAAAGATTGGGGTCTGTTAAGATGTACAGTATAACATTTTGAATAATCAAAAATGCACTTTTCTATAAAATCTAAAATTTCTAAAATATAGAATTAGGAAAAAAAGCCACATTCTTCAGTACACATAGCCTACATGCACCCCTGAATATGAATATCTATTTTAGGTTTTGAAGATGTAAACAAACTGAACTGAATGGACAATTAACTAGGCTGCCTATGGGCTTGTTAGCAAAGGCATGGTATGTGGAGGCGGGAGAAACACACACACACACACACACACACACACACACACACACACTAGGAATACCCAGCAAACACCCAGAGTCTGTCGGAGGCAATGGAGAAACGCACACAGACTCCTAATCAGCCTCACAGAAACACTAAACATCGCCTACGCACAGACAGGAGCACAGCTCCGCCATGGTGGGTGGGAGGCAGAGAGAACGAGAACGAGAGCGTGATGTAAAAAGGGAAAAAATGAGGGAAGAAGGGATGGTTAGAGAAAGAAAAGAAAAATGGATGAATATTCGTAAGGATGGGTGAAGAGAAAGTAGTGTCTACTCCATGAAGGAGAAATAGAATCTTTGTCAGGGTGTGTCTGAAAATTTCAAGCTTGGTTAGGCCGTAAAGCTGTGAGGAAAACAATTCTCTGGGCTTCTCCTCGGTTTAATGAGCTGTTCCTGTCACATTAAAGAAAACGGATTATGTGTCTCTTTGTGTGAAAAGAAAAAACAAAAGGAAAAAAGAGTTGGTAGAGGGATGAATAAACCACAAGAATGTGACCATGTATGTGGCCACTGGTAAAATAGACAGGGGCACACCATACCCCCCTCACATACAAACACACACACACACACACATTTGTGCTTCCAAAAACCAACCTACTGTCAAGGGGGAGATGCATACAGAATGAACCACCATATAGAGAGGGAGTAGAACCACTTCTTTCATTAATCAAGCAGGAGCAAGACTATAAAGCATAAACTTAAATTAAACTTGGAAAAGAGCTACGGACCACAGAACAGAAATATTACTACTGGCATTTCCTATACTCGATTTCACAGCAGACACCAACCAGGTACCAACACTCTGTACAACACCATTCACAGGAGAAAACGATGGGTAGGCAGGATTAATGGTTGACAAACAAGACACAAGCCGACAAGAAAGAGCTTGTCCCCTATACCTCCCAAAAATAAATCTAAATTCTTATATCTTATTTTTTTTACCTTTGTGACTGCTTTTGGGTACTTTGAGTTCTTTTTGTGCTTCTTCGATTTTATCTGCAACACAAGAGAGACAGAGAGAGAAGGAGGAGACATTACTTTGGTGCACAAATATTCAACAGATGAAGAGAAGACGTGACATATCATATGAGAGCTCGTATAGACGTATAGATAGTCAAAGAAACTAGGCTGAGTGCTGTAGAAAAAGGTAAACAATAAAAGTACTACTCTAACCAAATCCCACTGACATCATCCCCAACAACAAATCGCTTTAAATGTGAACGTTCTGGAATCTAGAATCCGCTGCCTGCTACCCCAGTCCCTCAGATTTGCTTTCATCTTGGGAAACAAAAAAAATGGTAAGAAAGGAAATAGAAAGAAAAAAAAAAAATCAACAACTCTCCCCCAGACGTTCCATCTTACAGTCCACATTCCACTAGTGAGCACGGCCCTTTTCAGACTGTGCATGGCTGTGTGGGAGTGTGTGTGTGTGTGTGTGTGTGTGTGTGTGTGTGTGTGTGTGTGAGGTATTTTACGGCAATTAATCAAGATTATGTAAGAAAAAGTGGCTAACTTCAGCCACGCTGAGAGATGGGTTGAGGGAGTGCAAAACACTAGAAAACGCACAATTGCATCGAGAGAAGAAATGCAATGGTTATGGAATCCATTCCGATTAAAAGATCATTTATGCATAAACGCACACACAAGTACACGTAATCACACACACACACACACACACACAAACAACAACATGGATCTGTGATCATGGAAAAATACATATAGGGTATTCCCCACATCCCTGTAAATAGTAGAGAAGACAAACCTCATGGTTTTAACCATTAGCAAACAAACACAGTTTTAAAAAAGGAACTCAGAGTTAAAAAAATTGGGGTGGCACAAGAGATATGGGTATGAGCGAACGGTAACTATTTGTCACACCCACAAAAAAAGATCACTGTACAAACATGAATCGAGGCTAGCAGAGGATGTTCTATTATTTCAAAAGAAAACAAATACATACACGCACACACACACAAACATGCAGGCATGCATGCATTAAGCACATGTGCGCGCGCACACACACACACACACAGCTATCAGGAACACAGTATGGAGAGGGATCCCTGAAAAGCAAAAAGAAAAGTCAGATTTTATAACTCTGTGTGTGTGTGTGTGTGCCAGTGTGTTTGTATTTGCAGTCGACACTCCAGAACACTGTACACAGTACACTGCACCTCACCTATCCCTCATATTAAAAAAAAATCCAGTAAGCAACTGAACCACATAACTATAGTATAAATGTTACAGTAAACAGGAGAAAGACACTGTATGTACTGAATGCAAGTAATGAGATACACGCCATAGCTGAGTAATGAAGGTGTGATGATAGCTTGTGCCATTTCGTTTTACTCTGTGTGTTTGAGCCAGGATGTGTATACTCAGTCCTGAGTGAAATGGAGAGAGAGAGAGAGAGAGAGAGAGTGAGAGAGAGGGAGAGGGAGAGAGAGAGATGTGTATACACAATCTTGAATGTCAGAGAGAGAACTCACAGTACAGAGATGATCCTTTCAGAAGGAAAACATGCTACATGTGTTTTATATATATGTTTCTGGCACAGAGCTGGGCCTTGATATCTCCCCGGAGGGGCCATGCGAAACCATCCATCCATCAATCCATCAATCCACTCGCCACTCTCCTCGCTTTGGACGGTCCCAGTGAAGACCCCATGCCCCACCCCACCCCCTCTTCCCAGGCCCTTCCCAGGCCCCACCAAGAGCCAACTCCCCTGGCTATGTGCCACCGCGCCTACCAAGCCTAACAAGAGGACGAGTTCCAGTTCAGTAACAGGAGACAGGACTATATTAGTCCGGGGATTTCTGGCTCTTTTAACTCGAGTATTATTTTTAAGGACGGCGGCGGCAGTATTGTGGTGGCTGCTTGCTGATCCAGCAGGCGGCCGCAGGTATGGCCGAGTGAGTGCTGCCGTTAGCGGGCAGAGAGTCGCGCTCCGGGGGCCTCTTCGGGAAAAAGCCCCAGAGAAATGGCCGGCGCTACCACCGCCCACGGCCCCAGGCCTCCTGCAAATAGGAACCACTGACTTCATCCCGTTACATAAAGAACCACAAATAGGAGCGTACACCCCCTCGCCCCCCAAACACAGACACCACCACCGCTACCAGCACCTCCACCTCCACCTCCACGGCTACAACACAAGCAGAGCCCACTGGAACCAGCCCTCCTCCCTTCTGTCTTGCCCTCAACAACCACAACCACACACTGGACCTTACAGTGCTCTGACCCAAGGCGTCCGCTGTTCCGTTCACACACACTCACTCTCTCTCTCTCTCCTTTTTATTTCTCATTCTTCCTCTCACTCGCTTTCTCTTTTCCACATTAAGCTCCTCTCTCCCTCCTCCTGTCTCATTCCCACCTTCCCTCTTTCTTCTGTTTCTCTTCCTCTCTCGCTCCCTCTCTCGCTCCCTCCTCCCGGTGCCATTTTGAAGAATGAGAACCGTTGCTTTGAGAAGCGTTTGGAGTTATTAGGACAGCGGGGAATGATTAGGCGGCTGGGGGCTGGCGTCCCTCGTTACAGCCTCAGCGTTGCCTTGTTGGTGTTATTACGGTGCCACAGTTTGCACAGGAGCACGGCCAACCCGCTTCCCTTCAGACTTTTATGATGTGATTTCTGACATGGCCAAGACGAGTGTCCTTCCCAGCCTTGCTTCTTTGTCTAGCGTGTCATTTTAGCCAGTGCGTGTATGTTTGTATCCAGGCTTTTAGAGCCTTTTTTTTACAGTACCCCCACCCCCCAACCCAACCCCAACTGCCATGAATGCATTCGTGGATTGGTGAGGAATAAGCTACTTCTGGAACAGGTAAAGTAATGACAGGCTGCCTTTGGGAATGAGCGCACGAGATGAAAGCCTCTCGGGGAGGAATGGTCAGGCTAGTGAGTGGGAGAGCCGTGGCGCGACAGGGACATGACAGGGACACGGATGTGACACGACTGCTGCTACAGCAGCTCATGACTGATCTCAGGGAGCTGAGAGATCAAAGCAGAGACAGTCTCAGTGCACGCCACATTATCCTTACATTTAAGTTGATGAAACCATGTCTAAATTACTAGTAGGAGTGTACGATGGGTAGGTGACTTTCTCTGGTACAGCTCTAAGCATGCTTGGGCCTCTTGTTCAAATTTTTAAAACAGCCTTAAGCTTCCATTAGATTTTATTTATATTTATATTATGATTAAAGTTCAAGAAAAACATGATACCCTTTCCAGTAATTGTAGAATGTTTGTAAAATGTGAAGTGAAAAGTCCTCACAGAACAGTTTTGACTTAGACTTGTAGTCCCTGTTTGGATGTACAATCACAACAGTGTATAATTAGAATGCTTATAACTAATTAGGATGCTTACAACTAAAATATTTATTTGTTATTTTAAATACACAGAGATGAGATTATAGAATGGCTTTCAGAAATTCAGTAGAAGCACTGAAGTTTTTAACTGTACATCACAGACAGTATACAGATGACTATTTAGTCCACTCTACAAGCCTGTACAGGAACTACGAGTCTCTGTGTTTATTTCCTGCTTGTGGACAGTGCATTACACATCCTCAGCTATTTTAAAGCTCCATTTCAGCTAGCTCTCTCTCTGCCTTTCCGCCTACATCTTCTTCCCTCACCATCAGCCTCTTTCTTGATCTCCCTCCCGCACGCCCCATATCTCCCTTTCCTCTTTCTTTCACTGCCTGTCTCCATCCTCCTTTACGTCCCAACTCCTCTCTGCTACCCCTCTCCTGTGCTCTCCTCTCAACATATCTGCATTATTCTATCCATCCATGTCTCACTCCCTCTTTTTCAATATCTCACTCCCTGGTGTGGTCACTGGGTATGTCTCTGCATACCACTTTCTCTACCAATCCCGTTTCCCCAGCTACCTCCCTAGTTTTTCCCCGTAGTGTGCCTGTATTGGTTGGGTTTATCCTGTGAGATTTGCGTGTGTGTGTGTGTGTGTGTGTGTGTTTGAGTGTGTGTGGCCAGTGTAGCTATAGGACATTAGGATCAGCTGCAGAGGAGTGACTGATAATTGTACTTCCTCAAGTGCTCTCTCTCTCTCTCTCTCAACTTCTCTTCATTCTTTTATTTTCTATATTGCTCTGCTTTTCTTCCGCTCTTCTCTCTCCTTTATTTCACTTACATCCCACCGCTTAATCACTCATTCAGTTCTCTCTCATAGCCTTTTCGCTCGTCTCTGTCTTTCTGTCTCTCTCTCTCTCCTCCCTCTGCCTCTTTCTGCATCTTCCTCTCGCCTCCGCCTCTCTCCCTGTCTCCCTTCCTTTCTGTTCTCTCTATTTTTGCAATCTTTCACCCCCACACACTTCTCAATCTTTCTCTCTCTCTCTCCATTTCTCTCTCCTCTCCTCCCCTGCACTGCTTCCTAACCCCATATATGGGACTATGAATGGAAGGCACATTCAAATGCTTCGCTAGTTTATCAATCAGCTACTGCAGAACACACACACACACAGGCTTAAACACACACACACACACACAGACACACACACACACACACAGCTATATGATTAATGCATTTGGGTTTAGCCAGCTTGCATACATTAAGGCATGTTGTATATTGTTTCATGCAGTGGCCCTGTAAACACAGAGCTGGCGGGTGGCGGATGAATGCTGATGTTGGTGGCACTAATGTCGGTGTACAGAGCATCAAATTTTCCCTCTGGTGGCAGCGGCATGACAACCAGAAATTAGCATTCCTGCTCACGTTCTCTCTCTGTGCTTGACTGAGTTTGCTGACAAGGGGGGGG
>JAGFZM010001815.1:582103-594735 GCA_017657215.1 Limnothrissa miodon | reverse complement strand
GCCATGCCTTAGTCATTTTATTGTTTATTCTTTGTCTGAAATGTTTATTCGTTTTTTAGATTTTATCTTTAGATGTTTTAATCTTCTGATGTGTAAATAAGGACTTAGAACAAGGCCTTAAAAACAGAATAAAAAAGACAACAGATAATGAATCATTTGTTCAGTGTCTGAATAGTTGTGTCAGCCGTTGGTCATCATCTGAGAATTTAGGGCGGGACCCGTGAATCACACATCCATAACATATCTTGTCACACAGAAGCTGTTTCCTATATGAATGCCACAGAATGTACATGCACACACACACACACACAGTGACTCACAAAAAAATGGGGGGGGGGGGGGGGATGGGAAGCACTGTTTTGATTGCTAGCTCTCTCAGTAACTTAGGGGGAGTGTGTGTGAGGTGAGGGCCAGACCCGGTTGTGAGTGGGTCCTAAAGGACTCTGCATAGTGGATGGAAAATAGACTGTCTAATCTGAGGGATTTTAATGTTTGGTGACACTTATGTGGCCAGAACATTTTTGGGACAGGGGCTGTCATAATTTAATTTAAAAAAAAGTACAGAAAGCATTTGCTTCCAATGCGGGCCATTGATTGATTTTCTTGAAGGACATTGGACTAGTTGAAATCTCCTAGCCGGAGAACCAAAGTTATTACATTTTGCAATTGGTGTTCGACCGGAGTTTGAGAGAAGTGACTGTCTGCCTGAAGAAACAGATAATAAACCAAGTGCAAAGACGGCACGGGGAAGTTACCAGAAAGAGGAAAAAAAGGTTTAAAAGCCTACAAGGGCAACAGAGGAAAGAAACGCGTCAGAGGGAGACGGGACCCAGCAGCCAACAGGTTAAAGAGGTGGGCAGAATAGCTACGATATCATCAGCCCAGTAAAAACTAGCTGCAATGTTAAAAGAATGATAAGAGACTTTGGGTGGAGGGGTGTGTGCTGTGTGATCAGTACGCGTCTGAATGATGGTTTGCAACCTGTAGCAAATAGGCCACTTCCATTTAACATTGTGCAATTTGATCTTTGTACGGACTTAAAAGATTTTTTAGCAGCCTTTAGAGTGCGGAGGTGGTCACTCTTGAGTGGGTGAGAGAACTGCCTTCATAGCCTTTGTTTTCAAATAATGCCGTTCGTAGACATGGTGTCAGACGTACAGTGTTATTTCAGCTTGTCATTTATAAGTTTGTAGGTGTACAGCTTACAGTTGTTACTGTTGTGTAATATTATTGAAGCATTGTTTAAAAATTAAGAGTGTGAGGGTATTGAAAGAACATAGCCTAACTTTTTAGCATAGTAACTTCTCTTCCATGTAGGATACTGTGCTTTATTGAAACATTTAAAACGGCATGTGTGCACATCTGGTATGTCGCCTTCATATATTGTAAATACTCACATTGAGCCACCACAACTGAAACAGCCACAGATGTTTTTTGCAGTCAAGTCTTATGTGTTAACAAACACTACTGTCAACACACACACACTTACATGTCTTCCTTTAAACACAAACACACAGAAACACACAGAGGTAGATCATTTTAAATGAGCACTACTTGATCATTTGGGTTAACAACACACACACACACACACATACATACACACACACACACACACTCACATTCATAGTCCCATATAAAGTTCTTTCTAAACAGGTACTAAAATGACTGCAGTGTCACGCTCCAGTGGGCATGGCCGTCAACATCTTCCCTTGGCTGACAAGGCAAAAAATTTAAAAAATAAACAGAGGAACTGAAACAAAATGTCACCCTCGATGCACATCAAACACTCCCGAGTTCCCTTTTAGGTTCTTGAGGCCATGTGACAAGACCCTGAGCATGGTTGCATGCTGCACACACACACACACACACACACATACACACACACACACACACACAGCTTAAAAGTACACACCCACACAGACCCACGCACAAACCTGGCACACACATTCACACACACACTGCCTGCACAGAAAGACCCAACACAACTGCCCCAACACCCTCCCACCACACACACACACACACACACACACAACAGTGCAACAGTCTGTACTTTCCGACAGTGGAAAACTGAAGCTCATTAAGTCCAGTGTGGAAAAACAAACTTCACCCCAGCAGCAGTTGCAGACCCTTTCTTTAAGGAAAGGGGTTTGGGGGAGCAAACACACAAGCACAAAGAGGAGGAGGAGGAGGGGGAGGAGGAGGAGGAAGAACAGGAAAAGGAGGAGGCTTTCGCAGGGAGAACCCCAGCCCTCTTAGATAAAAGGAGGTCCTTTAATGTGTTCGGTAATCACGTTAATGAATTAGGAACACTTCGCCCCGAGGGCGGACATATCTTGGGCGTGCATGCTCACATGCACTCATTCAATCACACATGTGTACACACACACACACACACACACACCACTAAAAAGCCAAGCACTCCTGTCAACGCAGCAATTAGACAAGACAATTAGTCTGAGGTGTGTGTGTGGCTCCGTGTGTGTGTTTGTGTGTATGTGTGTGGGTGTGTGTGTCCGTGTGTCCGTCAGACTTAAAAACTGAGCCAGGAGTCGCGATGCAGAGGAGTTACCCAGACAGCCATGACTTTCAGAGTGGCACTCAGCGGAAAACTGAGTGCACACACACACACAGCCGAGCAAAGCTCTACAGCGCTACATTTCTGTGCTCAGAAAAAGAAAGGCGCACTCAACACACACAGGGAACAAATCTTGCCTTTTGAAACTCCCTTTAGCCTGACCACAACTACAACTGTATGGAACTGTTGACATTAGACATAAAATCGCCAATACTTTTTTGAGCTGAAAGTTTTGAGCTCAAAACTAAACCAAAATACCGGAGGGGCTGGAGAAAGACAAAAAAAGAACGGAAAAACAATTACAATGACAACAAAGACAACACGGCAACTAAAAAGACTAACCTTTTTGTCTATTTTTTTTTTTTTAATCCCTCGAGCGGTTCTAGCAGCGTGGCAGAATGACAGGCCACCTATTGGCTTTGTTGTACTGGTCCAGAGGGACAGACAGCAGACAGACGGAGTTCTGTCGCTTCCCCTCTCATCACTCTTGTTGCTGTCACTGGGCTCGCAACGCTTGGCAGCAGTCAAGCCCGTGAACACACACACACACACAAATATACCACAGAAAAACACACAGAGCACAATCCCCAGGGAGAGGGCAGAGGTGGAAGAGAGAAAGAGAAAGAAAGAGAGAGAGAGAGTGAGAGAGACTAAAGGGACAGGGAACAGAGCAGTAAAGAGAGAGAGAGAGAGAGAGAGAGAGAGAGAGAGAGTCTCTCCATCACTAGTCAACCCCTTTTGACAGGTCACATGTGTTTACATGTACAATGAGGTGCCATGTACATCTCTGACATCTGGCAAACATTCAAACACTGGGTGCGTGTGTGTGCGGTTTGTATTTGTGTTTGTATTTGTTTCAAGTGTGTGTGTGTGTGTGTGTGTGTGTATGTATGTGCGTGTGTGTGTGTGTTCTTTGTATCTCTCGGTCTCTGTCTGCACACCAGTTGACCATTCTGAGCACATACTGTTCCAGACTGAGCCTGATATCCGGGGACTGTCAGCGGACGCTCGTGCACTGGTTTCTGTGGCCATGAAGCAACAGCGTTTCGCCAGCAATTACCGCAAACAAGCTCAGCTGCTAGGCTGTTACGGAATGCCTGCCGCTCGTGTTATGACGAACATGCTCCGCAGCCAATCAGCTGCAGTTCTGAGGCAGGTCAGGGCGGGTCTATCTGCCTCTCCAAAGCCCAATAAAAACTGAGAGAGAGAAAAGAGAAAGAACGACAGAGGGAGAGGAGAGAGAGAGAGAGAGAGAGAGAGAGAGAGAAAATGGAGAAGAGAAAAAAGCAGCCTAGCTGTAAGTATGGGGAATCCCTGTTGAGGCAGGAAGAGCTTACACACTGACACACACACATACACACACACACACACACACACACACACACACAGAACTGAAAACAAAGCGATTGCGTCACAGGCAGCATGGGGACAACACAGTTCCCAGCCAGTGCAGCCACTTGATCTCATGGGTCCACTAGAGTGCCAGGGGGCCCTGTGGTGTGTTTGGGGTGGGGGGTGGGGGGTGTGAACAGATAGCAGGCTATGCCAGCTAATCCATGAGTCATCACACGCAAAGTAAGAGGATTTCTACGAAGCTACTGTGTTAAAAATCTGAAAGGTTTAGCGCGGCTTAGAAACCGGCTATTGTATCGCCAATGTATGTAGAGCGAGGCGTGTTTAGAAAAACCCTTCATATTCAAATTATGTCATCAATCTCATGCATACCTGCAAACTAAGCCTGTTGAAAAATCAGTCGGTGTGTCTTTGTGGTGAACTCCTTCACAGCAGTTAGTCAATTAGCTCCAAAGGAGGTGAAACTTAATTTGCGGCTTTAAACCAGTCAACCCTCAAATGAATTGTGACCATTTAAGCTGTGTGTCGTAGCAAAGGGCAGCCCTGTTTTGCTGTCACGCATGCAAAAGTGAATAAACTAAATGAATCAGGTGTGACTATGAAGTCAGGGTCCTCAAGGGCAGAGAGTGGCGTCGGCCTTTGGAGGGAGGTGAGCGGGAGGGTGTAGCAGCTGGAAGCGAGGTGGTTATTTAAAGGGGCGGTGTCAGATTTTGGAGAGCGACGGATGAGAGCATCTATTTAAACTGGGTAAACCGCGGCTCTCTCCAGAGTGTTACATAAACACGGATGCCGAGCCGGCGAGTGTGAACAGAGTAGCTTTTAAAATGGAAACGTCGCAGTCACTCGCGCTCACGCCAAAATTATCAGCCCATACAGACACGGATATACAGACAAGCAACATCTACACGGAGAAATCTGCTGATATGATCATCTAATTTCACACTGGGGAAAAAAAAAATTATACCAGGTATCTATATGATACCAGGTATCTATATTCTAATGGTAACAGGTGACATGGGCAACAGGCAACCGGTCCTTTAGACCTTATATTCACAAAAATGGAGAAAAAAAATCTATAAAGCTGTGTTACAGCCTTGCATTTCCCAGGGTATCAAGGCTAATGTTGAGGCACAATAACCAATCGATAAGGTCAACGACCTCTGACCCGACAAGCCCTGAATCTTACATCACTCCCGATTGCCATGTTCTCAAACCACACATCCATTTAAGCCCTTCTATTCTTGTGCTAGAGGACTTAGGGGTATACATGTAAGTGGATGGAAGGAAGGAAAGTCTTAAAGTCAATGAGATTGAAAGCTTTCAGCTTTTGGCAGTGGTGAGTGTGTGTGTGTGTGTGTGTGTGTGTGTTTGTGAGTGATTTGACTTTGGAGCTTTCTTAGAAAGGAACTTGTGGCTTTGCTGAACAGGAACAGGAGTTACAAAGACACACTGCTGACTATTTGTTTTTATTTTTTTTCACCATGTGTGCATGTCTGGATAGGGAAGCTGGAGTGCACATCTTCAGTACACCCACACACAAAGCTAAAAAAGCAACCATGGTGTGACATGGCCATGAAATGGAAGTTTAAAAAAAAAGTTTCAGTGGCGCCCCCCCCCCCCCAACCTTCCCAGGATTCTATGAGGCGGCTGCAGTGGGTTGTGGAGATCGCTTCAATGGACAGTGCCACACCCCCTCAACCAGTGAGAAATTCGGAACTACATCATCACCGACAGTCAATTCTGTATGGAAAATATTTTTCTATAGTTTTTTTTATTTAAGAGGTGACAAAATTTAGACAGCTCCAAAAGTCCCCAAAACATTCCGCACAGAAATGGAAAGTAACAGAACCGTAAAAAGGAAAGTAAAAATGGAAAAAGAGGATCATATTTCGTCTTGAAGTACTGTGGAGAGAAGCCGCTAATGATGACTGCGGTGAGAAGCTTTGTGGTTCCTCTGTTTCACATGCGGGATAAACGTCTCAACCCGATTAGCTCTCTCCCTCTTTTTTGCCGTCTCTTTCTCGCCCTCTATTTTTTTTTTTTTTGCAGTCTCTTTCTCTCCCTCCCTCGCTCTGCATTCCATGGAACTCTTTTTTGCATATGAATCTGAACCCCATCCTCAAATCACAAAAGGGCACAGAAAAAGGATGAACGCGAAAGAGAGAGAGAGAGAGGGAGAGAGAGGGAGAAAGAGGAAAAAAGAAACTTGAGGAGCTCAAACTTCTTTCTATTACCATTTCCTTTCATGGGACTTTTCAGTAAGAATCTTTCCACACACACTCAACAGCCCCCCAACCACCACCACCCCCCACACCACCTCCACCTCCACCCTCCCACTTCACCTCCCCCTTCTGCTGCCTATCCATCAATGCATTTGTGTCACAAGCAGCTGGCATTAGGACCATATCAAAGAGAGCAGCACAGATACAGCAGCCTCTGCGACAAGTCTGGCTGACTCATCAGGCCCAGATCTGGGTCAGATGTGGCCCAGTTCGGCTCAAGAGACAGCTGCCTGTCAAAGAAACACATTATGTTACTATCAAGGTATTTTGTCAGGAGAAACAGAAACAGAAAAAAAAAACAGTTTTTTTCAAAGAATACAAAAATTACGAAATTGATTTATTCTATGCATTGTTTTCAATCGAGGAAATACTTAGAAAAGTCTCAGCATCCATTTTGCCAAAACAAAAGCGCTGGGATGTTTTTAGTCTCCGTGGCTGTGCTCGTTTCACTGCTGCGGTATGGCCGACACCGCTTTATGGCGCTGCTAATGAAACAGTAGGGAAACCTCTCTGTCGCCACTGCCGACTGCCAAGCCTTCACTCTGGCCCCACGGGCTGAGGACCCACCCGCACGCCTTCTGCTTTCGCACTGACTTTCACTGTGCACGGTCCCAGGAACCCCCCACCCCCACCCCCACCCCTTCACACTCCACTTCAAGCAGAGACATGCTCTGAACGAGGCCTGTTCACATGAGAGTGAAACCGCGCACAAAACGCCCAATGGCTTGCCGCTCACACCACAATGCCTTGCTTTGCTTTGACACAAACACTCTCTAAATTGTGCTAAGCGTGTTTAAGCTATTGCAGAAACAGCCAGCAGCCAGTCAATTGCTCCTTGCATGTACACACACACACTCACACACACACAGTGCAAGGGCATTTATTCCCTTCTTAAGCAGGATTTAGCCTAGTCTCCATCAGAAAGCATTATGAGCGCTGTCCCAAAGGAGAGCACATGCACTCGCATACTGTATGCATATCACAGACTGAATTACGAGGGCACAGGTGAGAAAGAGCATGGAGAAAAAGAAGCAGTGCAGTTTACCTTAATTTACCAACTAACAGACACACAGACAGACAAACAGACAGAACAGACAGTAGACATGCCACCCCTCCTCCTTCTCTCTCTCTCTCTCTCTCTCTCTATCTCTCTCCTTCTCAACTCTTCAATGGCAGCACACGCTCCAACCCAATGGTGACTCATACAGTACTGAGAACAGCACACATTAAATGTAGGTAAATGGCAGGTGGCTGAGACGGTGGTAGTGACTAACAGCACAGAGAGCACACATTAAAATGTAGGTAAATGGCGGCGATTTGCATTTCCTCGTATGTATGCGCCAAGTGCTCATTGTTGTCAAGGCGGGCAGAAATCTTTGGGAGTCACTGCGGCCATTGTGACAGCGCTGATCTGATAGAGGCGAAAGACGAGTTTCAGGCCCAGCATACTTCCCGGTGTCACGGGGCTACAGGTATGACGGAGAGAGAGAGAGAGAGAGAGAGAGAGAGAGAGAGAGAGAGCACTGAGAGAGAGAACAATGGCTTTCGTGTGCCAAGATGGGAGAACAGTCAGATAACATAACAGAGAACAGGAAAAAATAAGACACCATCCCCCACAAGTCTTTCACTGCTTACCTGCAGAGTTAAGCGTGTGTGTGTGTGTGTGTGTGTGTGTGTGTGTGTGTGTGGCATTGTAAGCAATATGGGACTTCCTGTGCTGTAACATCTGTGTACGTGTATGTGTGTGTGTGTGTGTTCTGGTGCAGTTGTGCCTGGGGAGACAGGTGGCCTGCTCAGTCTCCTCCCTGTGGGTCCTCCAACTGCCTGCAGCTTTTGTGTGTGTGTGTCTGTTTGTGCCTGAATGTGTGTGTGTGTGTGTGTGTGTGTGTGTGTGTGCAAGCTACTGCAGAAGTTGAGATTATGTGATTATGTGTTATTGAGGAGCTATTTTCAAAAATTCAAAATTGTATTTCAATTGAATTAGCAGCATATATTTGAAAATGGAGATATGGTGTTTGTTTGGTGTGTATGTGTGTGTGTGTGTGTGTGTGTGTGTGTGTGATGGAATAGCAGGATGAGGAACCGATTGCTTTCCTGTGCACTGTCTGCAAAGCATATGTGCTTAAGAGAGGGGGGGAGGACAACAGAGAAAGAAGACAAAGCAGACAGAGAAAAAGATAGAAAGAGAGAGAGAGAGAGAGAGAGAGAGAGAGAGAGATAGATAGAAGGGGGGAACTAAGGCAGGATGTCTGTGTGCATGTGTGGGAGTAACTGTGGGTACCCGCCCTCTCTACAGTACCTGCTGCTGCTTTGTCTTTAATTCACAGACAAGGATGCAGTTTGGCATACACACACACACACACACACACACACACACAACTGACCTATTATATAACTATATAGTGCATACGGCACAACATATTCTGAATTTACAGTCCTTAATGTAAAGTAGCTACTACCCCATCAAAGGATGCCTACTGGACTGATAGCAGCAACATGGGACAAGATGGGACACTCCTCTCCTCTCCTCTCCTCTCCTCTCCTCTCCTCTCCTCTCCTCTGCTCTCCTCTCCCCTCCTCTCCTCTCCTCTCACGTTGCTATTCCAGTGTTCCCTGGTCTGAAGGCAGGCAGGAGGGCCATGTTATATAATCTCAATGTGAACATCATCTCCACCAGTAACACGAGGAGACCAAGCTCCATGTTAACACTCCTTTTCTCTCTCTCTCCCTCTCTCTTCTCCCCTCATCATCTCTTTTCCCCTTTAACTCCCCCCTTCCTCCTACTCTTTTCTAACTCTCCATCCATCACTCCCTCCTCCTCTTTCTTTCACCTTTTATTATTTGTTTCATCTCTCTTCATATCTGCTTCCTCCACCGACTCTGCATCCCTCTCTCAGTTTCTTCTTATCATCTCTCTGTCTCTCTCTCTCTTCCATCTTGTCTCTCTCCTTTACTCTGGTCTTCTCCCATCACATCATGCTAACAAATACAGCCACAAACACACACACACACACACACACACACACACACACAACATACACACACACAACATACACACACACACACACAACATACACACACACAACATACACACACACACAGGGAGAGAGAGAACCACACACAAACATCCTTTCCTTTGCAGTTGCAGTGCATGTTCTTGTTGTGCAGAGAAGTGGAATTTCCTGAGCAGTGTACTTGAGCTTGAAAAACATGGCTTTACTTGCCACCAACCCACTGCAATACACACACACACACACACACACAAAATCACACTTCCTTAAATCCCAGCAGGGCAACATGTAAACAGCCAATCAGCCTACAGGAACACTTGGGCCTGTCACATCAGCATCAGTGTTTAACGTCCATAAACCACCCCCGAAAGAAGGAATCAATCAATTGCACTTCCCACACAAGAACTCTGTTTGACCTTCTTAACGCCCATACACACACACACACACACACACACACACACACAAAGGCACCCACCCAAAAGCATTATTTAATCTCAACTACACTAGTGCTCGCACACAGCAACACACATGCACAGGCCACACACAAAAACAAACAAACGCGGCAGCCAACGCCACCCCCCGTAAGCCCGCAGTAGTCTCCATTCATCTCGTTATCTTGAGCCGCTGCCTCAGCCACCAACACCCTTGAACGGCAACAGGCACAAAGCCTCCCTCGGCTGATGAGGTCACCAGGAGACGCTTCTCAGGGCTTCCTTTCTATCTCAGGAGCTCGGAGGAGCTGTTACGCAACGCCTGCCACACACACACAAACACACATGCACACACACACGCACACACACACACACACACACGCGCACACCCTCCTGCTCCTCCTTCCCAGAATGCACCTGGGCCAGTGGCCTGGGAAGACACGGCAGAGGGCAAGGCAGAGGGAAGGCCCCCGTCTCTGGGATCACCATGGCGACAAGATGAGACGAGGTAAGCCCTGGTATTAGCTCGCTCACCAGCATCCAGGGGACAAAGCAGGGACAGCGATGCTGCTGACGCAAACTTCGTCGACACAAATAGGCACAGTGGAACAGAAACAGCAACTAGTCCACATTTACATCAGCCGATTTAAAAATAAAAAAACAACATCTTATCCTCATCATCATCTGACACTAAATCACATAATTGGCCAGGGCACTGACAACAATAAGAAAATAAAATAAAAAAACGACATCTTGAAACAACTCAAGGAGAAGCAAGAGATCTTTTTTTTTCAAAACAGAAAATGATGTACGCGTATAAAAAGTTGAGCAGGCCATTGAGAAAGTATTTACGAGCCAGTAAAAAAAAAAGCTCTCTCCACATGTACCTACACAAAACTTTTTTTTTCTCCCCCATCTATCCAACTTTCTTTTATTTATTTATTTCCTTCTCAGTCTCCCTGTGGTTCTTATTTGCCTGCTAAACCTCCGAGCCAAAGCATTTTCTTCCCATGACGGTACGCTACAGAGTATAACCTCCCCATCGCACAGGGCATGAGCTCACTGGGGCGAATCGCGGGCCAAAACCTGGTACCTGACCCACTTTTTCAACAGACAACTTTTCCAAATAAACCACAAACACAGGAAGACAGCTTCAGAAAACAACAGCAGCTGTGAATCACTGGCACAGACAAACACTTGTCAGAAGTTGAATGCAAAGTCTTCTCAACTAAACACGCTTGGGATTAATGCTTAACGGAACATTTTCCTTCGCAAACAGAACACAACATAATCTACAACCTGACACCAGCAGTGCTTGACTCTGGCTACACTAGTTCCAAAAAAGCTCAGCCAAATACATTCCACTCAAACACACACACACACACACATACACACATACATATAATCACACACAAACACACAGTACCTGTTAAAACAGAAGGCAATTGTTCTTAGCCAGGGGCACCCGGACAGGCGAGGTGGTCCGAGAGTAGGGAGGCCGGCGAGATTTCCCCCGAGTGCGACGGAGCTTACCGGGGAACACCTGAAATTCCGGTCAGACGCTTAACTCTCTCTAGCTCACTCGCTCTTTGCACTTGCCTGCTTCCTCTCTCTCTCTCTCTCTCTCTCTCTCTCTGGTTTGTTCCCTCCCTCTTTGGCTCGCTCAGTCATTCAGTAACTCCCTCCCTCTCGCGCTCTCTCCCTCTCTCACACTCAAACACTCCCTCTCTCTCACACACTCAAACACACTCTCTCTCTCTCTCTCTCTCTCTCTCTCTCTCTCTCTCTCTCTCTCTCTCTCTCTTTCTCTCCTTTCACTGGTAGTGTGAAGCTGTCAGCTCTCCACCTGGCTGACAGGAAAAAGAGAAAGACGACAATGGCCTGGAACACTGCACGGCTGACCCCACTGTCTCCAGATCTCTCCCTCTCTCTCTCTCTCTCTTTCTCTCTCTTTCTCACACTTTCTCTCTCTCTCTATTTCCTCAGTCTCTTTGTTTTTCTCTCTCCCTCTCGGCTCTCTAGTTCAATATCTCACTGCTTTCACTTTCTCTCAGTCATCCTCAGAACCCTTACACACACACACACACACACACACACTCCACACACCACACCCCCCACCCCCCCCCGTCTCTCTCTCTCTCTCTCTTTTGAAAGGCCTGTGCTAAATCAGGGAAAGCCCTCACTGCCACCGAGCTGAGCCGGCTTCCCCCTTTTCCAGCAACAGGCTTCACCTACACACCCTCCGGAAAGGGACGAGGGAAAAAACAAACAACAACAACGACGACAACAACAACAACAACAACAACAACAACAACAACAACAACAACAACGCTGACAATTAAACAACACAAGGGCAGGGTGGAGGGCCTATATAAAGCACACAGTCCTAATTCCTCTCCAAGCCAGGGGAGCCACGCTTTCACGCACACACACACACACACACACACAGACAGACAAGCATTCTCAGTTGACAGCCAGGAGCCACTGTCAACATGAGATTAGCGGCTAACCCAATTGTGGTGCACAACCTCCCTCTCCTCCAGAGAGGCTATAAATACACATTGATCAGACCCGGTGCATTGATCCTATCAGCAGTGCCAGAGCAACACAGAACACGGAACACAGAACACAGACACTGGGCGAACTGGTAGGACGCAGCAGCGCTGTCACAACACAGCGGCACGCATGGCAACCGGGCAAAACACCCAAACACACACAGGCACGCACAAAGGTCTATGCAACGCACACAAAATTCATTGGAGACATGCAAAGAAAAGATGAACCCATAGGCTGTTAACGCCTAGGGACACAACGGTGGACACAAACACACACACACACACACCAGGAAATAACAGCAGGAGGTTTTGTTTACACCTGCTCTCTGTCTCAGCTGTTCCATGCCTCCAGTCAACCTCATGTCCCTGTGTTCTAGCTGCTCTCTCTCTCTCTCTCTCTCTCTCTCTCTCACACACACACACAC
>JAGFZM010001815.1:557525-576553 GCA_017657215.1 Limnothrissa miodon | reverse complement strand
AGAGAGAGATTAACACACATACACACAACTGCGAACACAAACTAAAAATATAAGCATTTCCCAAAGAGAAAAATAGAAGCCATACATCTGTTACATCCTCAGTCATGCAAGCCAGACACATGCAAAGATATACACCTACACAAAGAACACACACACAGGCACACACAGAAAGACACACACACACACATCTAGTGTATATAGGTCCAGGTGGGAGGTGTTAGTGCTGGATTAGTCATCATCATCATCTGATAAGCAGGCAGATCTTGACAGACATTCAAAATGAAAGTCGGGCGGCCGAGTCGGCGGGTAGGTGGAGGAGGGAGGAGAGAAACACCAGAGAGAACAGAGCAGAAGGCACAGAAGCTGGGAAAGAAAGATAGAAGAAAAGGGGGGAAGGCATGAAGAGCAAAAGGCAGACAGAGAAAGAGACGAGAAGTGGAAAAAAAGGAAAAAAAAGAAGATCTAAAGAGAAGTGAAGCAAAGAAAGAAGAAAAGGGAAGTGCAAGATCCTCCGTTTCCCAAGAGACACACTGAACTGTAGGCCAAGGTCAGAGGTCAAGAGGTCCCCTTACCCATAATTGTCAGCACCAACCTTCAACTAGCACTATGCCCAGCTAGCATAATTGCACTCCCTGAATGGAGATCTATGGAGAATTCTCTGCCCCACGACTCCATATGCCCCCTTGGGCTAGGAGCAGCTAGCATAGACCTACACCCTCTCTCCACCTCTCTCTCCCTCCCGCGCTCTTTCTCTCTCAATCCCATGGTGATAAAAATGTGAGGAGGTTTTCTGGGAAAGCGCACAGCGCCATGTGTTCTGTTTAAAAGCTGCGTGTGTGTGTGTGTGCATGCCTGCGAGGAGACTGGGAGAGGGCTGCTCAATTTAAAGCATCTTTACGGCCAAACACATCCAGAGTGGCTGTAAGCAAGCTGCCAGACTAAACTGCGCTCCCAGAGGGGGAAAATAAGCATATGCACACAGACAGAGAAAGCGGAAGAGAAAAGGAGAGAGAGAAAGTGAGAGAGAGAGGAGAAAGAGACAGAGTGTTCAGCTACTTGGGCTCTGCATTCTCTACATTACATTTTTTTGCATATCCATCAACACCTTGCTTCCTTTCTCTCACTCTCTCCCTTAGCTTTGTCTTGCTCTCTCCCTTTCCTTCTTTCCTTTTTCACTTTCTTTCTATATTTATTTCCCCCTACCTCCTTCTCTCTCCCTCTCCCTTCCTCTCTCTCCTTCCAGTAAAAAAACTGATTCTCTGAGGTTAGCTCAGAGTGAAGAAGGCGGCCCTTGAACCTGTTCCGGCCCATCTGTTGTAGTTACTGTTGCTAAAACGCAGGGTTATTCCTGCCTCTGGGAGAGAGGTTCCCTTTGTGTGAATCTCTGTGCTTTCACACACACTTTAATTTGACACTACTTGACAGAAAGACTGGTTGAGCCACATAAGCATGACACAACATGTAAAAATCCAAGCACTTGGATGCGGTCTGTTAACCCTTGCGCCATAACTACAGTAATGCATAGTGATTTATTGGAAATACAAATCGTGTGTGTGTGCGTGTGCGTGCGTGTGTGTGTGTGTGTGTGTTTTGATTATTAAGTCTATATTGAGTCAAGAAAAAAAAGAGTACATCATGAAAAAAGAATACATCATGGAAGCTGAAATGCAGAAAAATATGTCTTCTTGAAATCGACTGTTTTTATTTTTTATTAGGTCCCAAAAAGAATATTAAATAAACCTGACATGAAAAATGTATGAAACGTTTCCAACTCTCAGTAGTACGACAACAAATATTCTGGCTATTTTTGACTGAAATAAGAATGTGTTAATATGATGTTTTATGTCTAGTCATGCCCAGAGCTCACTTAAAGCACTCACACTGAAAGAAGGGTGAAAAGCTTGTAGGTGTGTGTGTGTGTCTGTGTGTGTGTGTCTGAGTGTGTGTGGACTGTGGGCAGTGTTAAGAGTCTCTCCCTGACCCTGACACAACACCCGCGTGTTTGTGATCCGCTGGGTCTGTGTGCCGGGGCGGGTGTCAGCATGCAAAGAGGAGAGGAGAGGGGGTCGTTCGAGTAAAGCATCAGAGAACAGAGGGCATCTTCTAGCATATTCCATTTGCAGTCTGAGCGCGGCACGAGTAACTCCGTGCGTTGCAGTTCGATTGAGGTGATGCGCTGCCATTATGCAAATGGTGCCTTTTAAATAAGGCATTATGTGGCATCATGTCATTTTATACATGCAATATTTTTGATGCAATATATTTTTTAAATAACAAAACAAAATTGCTCTGTGTGTTGATTTTATTTGAGCCTTTGCACATATCAACCAGTGAAGGAGAAATCACATGTGTCAGTCAGTCAATAACACAGTTATTGCCACTGGATGCTGTCTGTAGGAAAAAGAACCAGAGAACATGATGCAACATACACCGATTAACAAACTACTAACTAATGTTAACTGAATAGGTCATAGTGAAATCAAACAGAGAGCCCTTGTACAGTGCCCCATTCATTTAGTGTTAGTAGCAGTCTGTAGCAATGTTTCTCGTTCTTTTCCCTCCTGACAGCACTTGCAAACCTCGAGCAACAGGGTTATGAATTGTTCATATCAAATTCGTCCTAAAAGACCCGTGTTCCCAAGACCCAACTAAAAGTAATCATATTTTTAAAATGCTTATCCTTTTTTTTAATAATTATGTTTTCTTGGTTAGTTATAAACTATCCCAAAGTACAACGCTTAACCCTAACCCTGACATCAGCCTTCCTTAAATCTATTCAATCTATACTTTCCATGTCAGTAGGGCAAAAGGGGAAATGAGCATTCAGGATTACATGCAGACAAGCCTGACACAGGCCTGTTATGGCCAGAAACCTATGGGATATGGCATTGACTGGACTCAGCCCGGACACATACGCTTCAAGCCTGGGAGGGTCACTGACAGGAGTCCAACCCCTCTTTAAGGGCCATGGATGACCTGCCATGAAATGCATTTAAATGCCAGCGCTGTGACTCAATGCGGTTTGGCATTGAAGCCACCTGTAGCTGGGTTGTAAAAGCAAGGAATAGCTAGTCCAAACCAAGTTGTGAGTTGTTCAGGAGGACTTTCATTTCATGACACTCATAAATATGCTCCAAGATACTCAAGAGGCTACAGATCAAACTCACAGTCATAAATGATGAAATGCAGATTTGAAAGGAGCAGTTGCCACACACAGAGACACACACACACACCCTGCGTTTTATCTATCTGGCCTATCAGTCTGTCAGCAGGTTACTGTGTCTCTTACATCAGAGGACGAAGAGATTGCTCAAGTCACTCTCTGCCCTCCACTGAGCGGTAGATCCAGACGAAGCCTTCTGGTTGATTGTTAACCAGTCATGGTTGTCACACAGTCTGAACACAATCCAGCCTCGCTGGTCAATCATTTACAGTTCGGGCATCTCACATGGAACCGAGAGGGCCCAGCCACTGAGGTTCATTTAGTTCCTCAGGGAGGTTTAAAAAGGCAGCCAGCAGGGAGGGGGGAAAGGAACTTTTTTAACTACGGGAGTTCCTCATCTGATTCTCTATGAGTGACCTGCAAGGGGAGTAAAGATTGAAAAAAAGGGAGAGGCTGGATTTTTCTTTTTTTTTACAGCAGTATGGAAAAATCACAGCGGGAGATCCTTAATTTAAAGAGAGGTATGCAACACAGCCCCCGTAAAAAAACAACACATGCCCGACGAGCCAGGGCACTTTTTAGGCAACAATAAAACCAGGAGGGGGGCAAAGAGAGAAAGAAAGAGGGAGAGAGAAGCAGAGCGAGAGAGAGAGAGAGAGAGAGAAAGGAACCCAATCTGTGTTGCTCACTGACCTGAATTCCTGGTGCCAAAAAAGGCTGTCTTTCACTAGTTTACCAACAAAATTCACCTTTGGCGTAGCAGTGATTCATCAAAGCTAACAGTTGTAGGGATCCAAAAGCAATCATACACATCTGGCATGGGCCACACATCTTGGCATCATTCAGCGAGGACAATGTAAAGGCCTCCTAGTCCTTTGAGAGGGGCGAGATGACAAAAGTGTATTTGTATGATTTATTAATATTCTCTGTAATGTCTATATTTTCCACTGATGATGATGCTGTTGTTGTTTTTTCGTCTTATATGTCTTGATAGTAAGTCTATATTGTCTTGCCTTAATGTTGTTGCCTTATATATGCCTTTTTGGAGTGACAGCAACAGTACTGGCTTGTATTTAGTAGTATAATATACTACTAAACTAATAAAATGGCTTTTCATCATAATTCTTCATGCTTGCTGTTTTTAGCTGACGATAGCATCAGACAGGCATTTAAAGAGGAGTTACATAACCTGCTGTATAACCATACTAATTAATATCATTTGTGTGAATTGAATGTATTTATTTTATGAGATTACTTTCCATTTGTGAAGTGGAAAAGTTAATTTCAGGAAAGAATTCCAGGTATTGGACTGAAAAGTGACAACAACAACAAACCCCTGACAAAAACACTAAAACCACACAGAAAATCCCCTTGAGTAATTACAAGGCTCCACAAGGCTTTTTTTCCCTATGGCCATAAACCTAATGTTGTGGAAAAAATGACCCCGAGAGCACAAGGAGAGAGAGGCTTGAGGAAAGAGAAGCAATCGTCTGTGTGTGTGTGTGTGTGTGTGTGTGTGTGTGTGTGTGTGTGTGTGCACTCAAAAGACAACTAATCTCCAAAACTCCACTCACATGGAGTGCGGGAGTTTTATACCTGCCCAGTTGGTCACACCATTCATCAGTGGAACTTTCCAATGACCAATTCACTGTCACACACACACACACACACACACACACAGCCCTCCTGTGCTTTCTGACTTCTTAACTGGTGGGAAAATACCTGCTGTAACAGAAAAAAATAAATAACTAAAGGCCCTTGGCACTGATGGGTGTGCGGGTTGATGTGAGCTGAGTTGACCTGAATGGATCACAGGACCCAGCACGGCTGTGTGGTGGTGGTGACGCAGGTGACGCAGGCCTAATGACAGAGATGGGACACAGGGTAGAGAGCAGGCAGGCCAGCTCAGGCACTCAGGCCAACGGCACAGAGGAGCTCTCTCCGAGCCGGTCTGCTTGGAGACCAGCTGTTTGAGAAAAGTAAACACAGGACTTGGTGGAGGGATGGAGTGGGGGAGGGATGGGGAAGAGGGGGGGGTGTCCACACTTCCTGCCCGTTTGCCCGCAAACTGCGTCACAGGAGCATTCCTAAGTCACGAGATGTGAGAGACTGACACACACACACACACACACACACACACACACACACAGCCAATTCTACATAGTAAACTTTAACATGTAAACCCATGCTGGTGAGAAGAGGGCGGTAAAACACATTTTTTATAATTAATAACAAAAAGTGGCTTGATGGATGTTGTTTGTACCCGTGACAAGGCTATGACAGACAAACAGGGAGGGCCTGGAACGCCATGTTATGACATACAGGGAGGTTCCCTTCTCTGGAACACTGGTCGCCATGGCATCAGTACACAAGCAGGCAACAAAGAAAGGGGGAGAGTGAACTTGGAGTCAGAGAGAAAGAGAAAGAAAAAGAAAAATTGAAGAGAGAGAAAGAGAGAGAGAGAGAGAGAGAAAGAGAGAGAGAGAGAGAGAGAGAGAAAGAGAGAGAGAGAGAGAGAGAGAAAGAGAGAGGTCTGCATAGTGTCCTAAGTATTTACACTGAGTGTAATGCCCAGGTAAACGTCAGTGCTAAACTAGTAATTTCTGGACTAGACTTCCCGAAATGTTTCCTGTGTAACATATACTATCACCAAAGTGGAGCAAAAACACGAAAAGCAATTTTACAGTTATAATATTATTAAAACAATACAATCAGGACAAACTATTATACCCTAATTGCTGATGATAATGGGGAAAAGTAAGCAAAATGAGTTACAGACATAAACTGTAGGTAAAGTGTTTTGTTGTGTGTTTTTTTGTTGTTGTTGTTTGGCTTCTTGCTGAGGAAAATAGTTGGCATACCCAACTCATACATAGAAGGCCTATGGAATGCATGAAGCAGATACTGGATACCAAATGTCCATAGCATATATGTATACATCATCAGTAAGAGCAAAAACATGGCAATTTGATACTTATTAAATTCCACACACATTCTTCTCAGCCTAAAGAATGTTTCCCAAATCTGTCAAATCTTGGCACATTACAAGTAGATAAAAACATGCCTGAGCAACAACCCCGCGTTGGTTCCTATTCCAGAGGAATCAAACTCAACTCAAGTCTTTAGCTGCCCTTCTCCTTCACTCTGCATCATTCCCATCTGCCCCAAGGACTGCGGCTGCACCTGCTGGCACTCCTGAACATCAAAGCCAGGCCAGTGAGCTGCTCTGCCTATTTTTCTCCATTTCTTTTCTTCCTCTTGCTTGGCTTTGCTTACCTTTCAGGTTTTTGGGGTGGTTTTGCTTGGTGCGCGGCATTTTTCTTTTCCTTAACTCCCCCCCGCCCCCGGGGATCTTCTTCAGCCACTCATGGTCCAGAGAGAGAGAGAGAGAGAGAGAGAACAGAGGGAGAGGTGGGCGGGGAGCACGGATCGACGCTAGGGTTGCAGGGGTGGAGGGTGACGCTGAGCAGGACTTAGCCGGGTAGGACAGCCTCAACTCCACTTGAGAGAGAGAGAGGGGGGTAGATGTTGACTAGTTCATCTGCAACAAAAGACAAAAGAGATATGAGCGTAAAAAAAACAACACAACATTTGACAAGATCCCATGCTCACAAAAGGCATTTTGACTTTTTTCCAGAACCAGTTTTCTTAAACAGCAAAACAATTCTTCTTTAACTCGCTCAAATTTCTGGCTCATCAACTAGTCCCTCGTGGCCCAATCATGTCACACAGCTGTGTATCAGTGTGTCTGACAGGGCAGTCATTGACCACACATTCCACACATTGACACTGTGACACACACACACATATATAGCCTATGGCCACAGGAGTAGGTTGTTATCTCCCCTGAGTTATTGTTTAGGTGGGGCGTCTGGTTTGACATCTGTGGGCAGGTTGCTCACCTCTCTGCCACTATGGCGCTCGGACAAAAAAAAAAGGTGGTGAGCTGGTGAGAGAGAGTTGGTGCTGCACAATGCCCTCCTGTGTGAGCCAAGCTGTCGGTGCTTTGTTCAGCACCGAGCTGGCTGACGGACAGCTCCAGGGGCTGGCAGACTGAATTCTATCTATTGCATCGCATCTTGTAAAAATGTTTACGACAAGTCAATCCACCAAGGCTGTGCAAACAATGAACAGTGGATCAGGGTCAAGACTGACCGCAATCCCAGTATCTGCTGTTGTATTGCTTCTCGAATGCCCTTTTCATACGCCATGGGGTGACAACTAATTATGGTTCCTATGCAAATTGTCAGGGCGCGAAAAAAAAAGTAGCGAGCAGAGAAGGCTGTTGTGAAATGTTACCATAACCTCAGACCTTTACTCAACCACAGGCATGGAAAATGTATAGCTCACTTTGCTGAGCATGCTACTGCACACTGCCTGTTGTTCTCAGTTCAACCACCTACACCCTAGACAATACTAGGTTCAGCAGAGCACAGCTTGGGTTTCAATGCAGCTACATTGTCTGGCAGCATCTGATCCGGGTTGCACCGGACTGACATCGTACTGTACTGCCATGCATGCTTTGGTGCACATTTTTGTGTATGTAAAATTTAAGGTCAACACGTACGTTGCTGCAGCTGCACAAATGTGTTTGTTGGTGCGCGCGGCCCCTCTCGTTTTCCTCGGGCTCCCCAGCATGTTTCATTTGGCCACATTACATAACACTTACTACAACTCAAAGATTCTTCACCATGCAGCGGTACATGTGCACGGCAGGCTACGGCAATGACATCATCTCAATGTGGACTCGGTACCAATATAGCCTACACAGCGCATGCACCAGGTCATACTGACAGTGGGGACGACGAAAGTCACCGAAAGAAACACGCTAAGACAAACACTATCGGTCACATCTTTTTGTCCATGTGAACCATATGTGACGCACCATATTCATTCTGCCTGCACCGCATAAACAGACGCATAGAGATGCGTCGCACACCGAATGATTCACTCATCACAGGATGTATCGCGTCTACATTGACATTCATTAGCCTAAGACTCTCACTGCCTACCTGTCGATGCTCCACTACCGGTCCAATTTGACAGCTTGTCTGTCTATAACCGGAACAATGGGTCAATGGACGTTTTCCATACCTTCTCCTCTGTGCGCTTGAATGTCCTTTAAATAATTGTCACTGGCTCAGAAGTTTTGAGCGTGTAGGCTAACCTACTGGTTGCAAATACAGGTGCCAGATTCCACGTGTTGGCTGGTTAGCTTACAAAACTATTCAATTCTTTTGGGCTATTGGTAGTAATTGCAGGTTGACGCGAAAACAAGGTGTGGAAATTGCGTATTCCTCTGTACAGACACATGAGTGCGCGCAAACAGAGGGAGGAGCCGGGGAAAACCCCTTGGAATCTGCAACAGGACTCGGAAGGGCACTTCCCTAATTTGACAAATTATGTAGAACTACCGGCTACCTAACCATTTACCTAACCACCTATAATTATCCGACTTGTCTGTAACGTCACGTTTATATTCCCCCTCAATTACGACCCGGACGCTTCACCTACCTGCCGAGTGTTGCTTCTGAAGGAAAGCTCTGTTGCGGACTTCATAAACATTACAGACACACACTCGACCACACCACACCACACTACATTAGAATGCAGCAGACGTCTACTCCAAAACATTGCGAGAGGCAATCGCAAAAACACGGAGTGGCTCAACCTCTCTATGTAAACATTCCCCATAACAACAAATAATTTCCTGCATGATTTCATCTTTATATCCAGGGATATTCTATGAAGGCTTAATGGGCTGTAACGAATCCTCTGTGGGCAATACATTGATAAAACTAGCCCTTGCTTGCTATATCACGGTCAAACAACAACCGTTGCAGCCACCACGAATCCTCAACAACAGCAAGCCAGTACCGCAGAGCACGCTAGCCAACCGTTTATGGAGGCAACGGATGACTTAATGGACTAAAAACGTAATCCGTGGAATTATTAATACTTACAAGTGCAGTCTTAGCTGTTGTCAGGGTTTTCCTCTACATCACACCTTAACGGTAAGGGGGAAAGGTCTGTTTTTTTTTCTCTCCCCTCTCTCACTTTCTATTGCAGGAAACGGACAGGCCCTCTGACGTCAGCGGGGGTCCCGTCTCCGCCTCTCAACCAGAGGAAACCAACCAAGGGAGGCTTGTGAGTTGCGAAACGACATATGAAATGTTTATGTTTATTGTCGCTTGACTTGAATAGCAACACATACAAAGCTTTGAAGATTTCTAAATTGCAATTGTGAATAATTGTATGTTCGTCTAAACACTACGTAAACAATGTATGTAAAGTGAATTCAAATGTCGTTGTTCGCGTTTCCCCTTCAGCATCCCCCCTTCGCGCATAGTTTGGGACTGACGGTTTTCCCGGAGGTTCCTTGTTGTCAGGTCACGTTGTGCCCCTCCGCTACTCGCTGGGCTTTCCCATGCAGCCTATCTCTCAACGCAATGGCGAATCCAATCAAATTCAGACTTTCACTTCGAGTTCGTATCCGTTGAAAAATCTTTGTGGAAGAGTAGGCGAGAATGCATACGGTTATATAATTTGTTGCAAGGGAACGTATTGGTTGGCTATGTTACTGTGTTGTATATCTCAGGCGGTGCGCAGCCAGAGACACGCCACATTTACTGCGAAAGTATCTTATTTTGTGACAGCTATATTTTTACTCCCTGTAACGTTGAGCACATACATTTGCACAAAAAGAGCGTCTCGAACAACTGTGATAAAATAAATAAAAAAAAACGGCGAACAAGTAGGCTAGGCCTAGGCCTACTTCACAAGCTCAAACTTGAAATCTTAGGCTAATTGACTCGTCAACAGGCCCACCCCATGCAATAACAAGAAATGCAATACAATTTCAGCTTTTAGAGGAAGAAGGAAAAATGGAGTTCATGACAACTCGCATAACTGAATTGGGCAATTAGCGTTATGTTCGTTAGCCTATAGCTTAACGTTAGACACTATGGCAGGCATGACTTCTCAGGTGTTTTAAGTGTACATTTATGTGGGCTGTTGTGTGCAAATGCGCCAACACAAGCGCTTTTGTTCCTAAGTGACATATATTACCAACTGAAAAAGGTCAGTATTTTTACAATCACACTATAAATAGACACAGATCATTTGACACATGCACCCTGCATGTAAATGTCTAGTTCAGAAGTTTAAAAATACTATTAAAAGACTATGCTGTTGTCTTTTTCCTTTTTCTGCCGGTTGTTGTCGTTATTTGTTAACCTATGACGTACATTGCTCGCTCCCCAGAAAAGCCTATGGTGTCTGTAACAAGCAAAGTGATGTCACAGCACACTGGATGGCAAGCAGGGATATTTTTGGACTATCTTGCGACTGGGGGAGAGTGCCCTGCCCTCCAATTTGTCACCTCAGTTCAAATCTCTACTGACATGGTCCCTCAAGAACAGCACATAGAAAGCTGTCTGTGTTTGTGTGTGAAAGAGAGAGAGAAAGTAGTGGTGGTGGAGGGCTAATAATATTAGCAAAACCTTTTGTCTTGTAATGTCACTTGGAGTGAGTGATGCAGACACAAGGCTGTCACAAAACACAACATTAGCATCCAAGGAACATACACTCTTACAGACCTCACACATTTTGTGCCCCTTTTTTTCAGCTTTTTTACTCTTCTGGTATGACGCATCCAACCCCCACAACCCAACCATCCACCCCTCTACGCCCTACACCACCTTTCTCCACCATTCCCTTTCCAGTGGGGTTTCCTTAATTCACGCGCACACACACACACACCTGATGCCAGGGCATGCAATGGGGAGCGGATAAGCAGGCACTTTAAACATAAGTGTGTTTGTGCTCAGCTAAATATAGAGTTGAAATATGCGGAGTAAATATTTACACACTTGCTGCATTTCTGCCCCCTGAGGCCGCACCGGCACAGGCCTGGTCGAAGCAGGTGATTGGTTGTTTTAACTCTCCGGCACTCACGGCCCTGTCTTGCCGTTTCTATGGAGATAGAGGGAGCCTGTCAAGCATTAAATAATAAGAAATTCTTCTCTTCAGTTGACCTGAGAAGTTTAAAGATAAGGAACGGATAATTGCAGCTTGTGTGCTACCAGAGCATTCAACCCAGTATTTCAATAGGATCCATGAATGTCCCCAGTGGATTAGCATAGGCACTGGGCAACCACTTTTGTCAGTCCTAGTCTTTGACAAAGACAAACTCAGGACAGGTGCACACACACACACAGGCGTGTAAAAACTGTTCCACACACTGATTCTTATTATCTTTGTGATGGTCTGATCGGGGTGAGAAACATTTTGCACTTCACTGGGAAGCACTTTGCCCAACCCCCAGCCCCTCTCATGAATAGCAGTAGTGATGTGTGAGTTCTCTTTCAACTGAACACTTGCCTCAGTTGTTAAATGCACAATGCAATCCTGGCTTATATATCACCGGTGGACAACCTACAGTGTATGTTGGGCTTGATATTGTATATTGTATTGCCCTTCCATACAGGCACACACAAGTACACATAGGTAGGAAGCCAAGCACCTTAATTCTCCAAATGCTACATCTAGCACCACCTTAGTATTCTTTTCTGCAATTCCTTACCACTTTGCCCTGTGATGTTAATGGACTACTGGCTTTGGTATGCTATTAATAACCTGGAGGGGGATCAGAAAAAGCAACACAGCTGTCTCTGGAACCATCCGCCCAAGCACAGAGGAAACAATGGCTACCTCTGTGCAGGCCGAGTGCTAGCCCAGTCTAGCCTTACAGAGAGAGCGTTGCTCAGAGCAGCTCCACATAACTCAGTGTGCAGTTGTTTTCTTCTCTCCGATTTCATAAATGGTAAAATGGCTAGAAAGGGTTTGGAAATCCCCCCAAAGAAACCTAGAGGAGGAAGCTGATCTTTTGATGCAAGGTTTTTATTTTATTAATTTTTTGTCTTTGCGGATAAATGAATATCCTGTGAGCTTTATCTTCTGTGTGTTACCATTGTTTTCCCTCTGCCCTCCAAGCCGTCGGTGTGTTGGTGTGTATATGTATGTGTTGTTGCTTCCCAGTTTGGAGGGAGTGGAGGTATGTATTTGTGTGACAACTACACAGGGCATATATTCTATTAGTGCCTCTCAAGTGACCCAACTGTGATACAGTCAATCTAAAACTGCAATATACTGAATCATGCATCTTTTTTTGAACATGACCTTGTGGGAAAATTCAGTTTACATGCAGTAATGTCATTTTTTTATGCTGCCATACTGCAGTAGGTTGAAACATCATTGATTATCAACAGCAGTTTTTGCACACACACACACACACACGCTGCCTGCTGTGCCTTATGTTTGCCACCACAAGTAGGCTGTTCCCCTGTAGATGACAGTTGTGGTGTTGTGTATACATGGTGGGTAATTGTCCATGTGTTGAATGTGTATCATGGATCTAATTATGCAACCCCGTTCATCTGTCAGTGTGTCTGTGTGTGCATAAATATCCGTAACTGTTCAGGAAAGCATCACCTCCCAGAGCCTTAAAGCCGGCAGCTTTGTTTACACCATGCGCAACGTATGATATTACATAACTGAGGCTGTTGCCATGGCAACTTTCGACTCCGAGGCCCCTCCCCCTAAACTCCACATCTACCCCAGCTCCTGCGATACAGAGAGTGTGGGAGGAAAAGAGGACGGGCTAAGGCCTCATGAATGAATGACTGTGATTTAAAGCCAGCCGACACACCCCGTTTAATAAGATGTTCATCTTGAGCCCATGGGTTTTTATTTCCAGCAGGGGGTTGGGGAGTGTGCCCCTCCCTCACATGTTGTAGCCTATCTCACTGACGGTCGAGTCCAGTTGGTGCTGATAAGCGTATTTCTTTCCCAGTATACGCACCCCCCTTCACCACCTGAATTTATTGTCACGGTGTGCATGTTCTCGGAAAACAATTCATCTAACGACTCATTAAAAATGAAGGGTAGAGCCATTTATTGGATATTTATTATGAACCGCTTCACTGCACTGCATCCGGTGCAGAAATATCCTCGGATCTACATTACTACTACTACTGTGTGTGAGGGCCAATTTATTTTGTAATCAAATCTGACAAGCTTGCCAGAGGTAAAACCATTGAAAAAAAATTACAAATTGTATAGAACAGAATAAAGAGAATGATTAAATAAGTCCACAGAACATGGCAACCTGTCAGCAAGAAATGAATGGTTTTCTAAATCAGCTCTAAATCAGTTCTTAATGTGAATCTGGAATCAAACCAATCCTAAAATCTGGCTGCAATTTCTTAAATAAAAAAATAAATCAAAACATTTCATGCAACCGTGCAAGGAAGCCTCAAGACCCCATAGTTTCCGCTCCTGCATGTCTGATTCCTTCATTTCATGCCTTGCCTGATGACGCTGTTTGAGGACACACATGAAGGTCATGGTCTCCTTTTCCCTGTCATCTATGATTGCTTTGCAGCAAACACACCGCTGTTCTGGAAGCTTTATGTAATCTCTCATCTGAAAAAAAAATGTCGCTACTCATCTGAGACTACCCAAAATGTCATGTTGACATTAAGAAAAGCAATCAATAAGAGAGATAAGCAAAACACCAAACCTTAGTTATTTTGTGTTCTGGGTGCTGTATGATCACATATTTGTACACAGCAATACTAGAGAATTGATTAGATTATGTGAACTAATTTCTCAAGTGCATCAGAGTTGCTCAGCACTGTTGCAACATCGTAGCCCTGTGTCGAGTCTTACTCACACCCAGCCATTGTCTGGTCCATTCTTCAGATGTTTCCTACAGCATTCACACATTCTCATTCACAATTAATCAGATCTGTTCTTCTGGGTTCATCATCCTATTCTTCCCCCCTTCCTCCTCCCACTGGCACTACATGGGCATCTTTCACTACGCTGGTTTCTGGCATTGGCAGTCGTTAATGTTCTTTTCACATCTGTTGTGCTCTGGGGCAAAACCTGGAGCATCAAGACAATGAGTCAATGGGAACAAGTAAGGGCAGTCTGTTGTTTTACAGTGTTCCCTTTGTGTCCCCCTTATCTCTGTCTCTCTCTCTCTCTCGCTCTCTCTCTCTCGCTCGCTCTCATTTAATTTGACAAAAATAGCTTCTATCAGGTTTCACTTCCATTTTGCCTGGTATTTTTGGAACCGTTTGACTAAACTGAAGCTGTGGATGTGTAGCTTGTGAAAAGATTCAACAAGTAAAGAAGTGATCTTTTTATGCAGATGCACAGTTCCACTCGCTATAGAGGCAAAGAGAGAAAACGTGTATGTGTGCGTGCTTGCACAGAGAAGAGAGCTGATACACCAAGCCTATCTGACTGTGATTCATCATGTGAGTCTTGCATGACTGTGTGTGTGTGTGTTCCCACATGTGTGTGAATGCATACAGTATGTACATGACCGAGTATCTGTGCACATCTCTCTATGTGTGTGTGTTTGTGTGTGTGTGTGGTGAATATACAACGACAAGCCTGACTGAACTTGCCTCTTTGTTCCTGCGGCTGTGTGTGAACGTGCTCGGAATCCCTGACTCACGGCAGACAAGGTGTGAAAGCCCTGTGGTGTCCCAGTGTGCGCATGCTCCCCGTATGGTCAAGTCACGTCTCGCTCTTGTCACATTCAGGAATTAAAAGGGGGGGATCTCTCCTCTCTCGCAATCATTTCCACCTTTGACTTGCCTTGACTCTCTCTCTCTCTCTCTCTCTCCCTTCTTCCCTCCCTTCACTCCCTTTTTCTCATCAACCCCCATTCCCTCTCAGTGCCTTGGTACAGTGAAGAGCACTGATGTTGTGGTTCTGAGGTATGATCATTAAAGGACTAAAATGGACCTAGCTAGTGCCTTGGACATGTGTGAATGCAGCAGTCTTTCCCTCCATGTTAGTCAGACAGGAAAATGGTCTTTTTTCCAGTAAGGACTAAAAAAAATAATTAAAATAAAATGTCTTCTGTGGTTCTGATGTTAAAGTCCTTACCCTATAGGGTAAATTGCTTGACACAGCCTTGGTTTTTCTTGCAAGCGTTTTTGCAAGTTTGGCTGCGGTGAACCATAGCGCCGTCATCCTCCGAGCCAAATGGCTGAACTCTGTAAACCCACAGCTGTCAAAGAAAGAGAGAGAGAGAGAGAAAGATCCTCTTATTTGCCTGTCAGAGTGACCTGGATATTCAGGGCTGGAGGGGGGGGCGGATATATTAAGAGAAAAGCTGAAATTCTTGGAGCACTTGTTTGATGCCAGGCCACATTTTTTAAGAAGTGTCCTAGTTCCCTCTGTCTCTCTCTCTCTCTGTGTCTGTGTGTGTGTGTGTGTGTGTGTTCGTGCCCCACCACTGAAATGCCAGTAAATGCCATCGTCAGTAAGTACCGCTGCACCCAGTGAGCCTTGTACTGTATATCTAATAGGATCTAAAGCAGTGTTTCTGTAACACACACACACACACACACACAACCTGTTCATCCCAGTGGGATACAAGGCTGTGGGTGAGCTGCATGGTTTAGAGTGTGGCTTATAATGGGTGCACTGTATGCAGTTTGTCAGTATTTCCAATCAAATCGTTCCTCCACCATGCACTATCCCTCTTCCTTCTTCTCTTCTCTTTTTTTTTCTCTTTCTCCCCCTCTCTCTGTCTCTCTCCTCAGCTTTTTTCCCCTCCCTCATTCTCTCTCTCCTTTTAAGTTATTTTACATTGCCATAATTATTATCAACCCCCTCCTTCTCTCTTTCCCCCTTCTTTCTCCTTTTCCCTCTCTCTCCTGTCCTCTTTCCTCTCCTCTCTTTCTCTCCAGCCCTGGCTGCCGGGAAGTGACACTAGTGACAGGGAAAGTATGATGCACCAGTCAGGCGGCTTATGTTTCCATGGAACTTCCTCCATCAATTACTGCAGAACGAGGGCTGTAGCTCGAGCTCTACCAGGAACATTACGTCATTCATTGCTTGTCCAATCACCTGCGTTCACCCACCTTATGCATGTGCTCTCTGGCATCCCTGCTCTTGTTGCTTTACGCGCCTATGCATTCTAAAATCCCCACATTCCTACAAACCACCACCACCACCAGTTTTTATTAACCAACTAAGCTCATAGACAAATCTAACAACATCAACAACAAAGCACACATAATCACACTATATGCACAGATAAAAATTAAACAAATACCAAAATATGAGTAGAAGAGAGAATAAAGATATTCCAGAACTATTCCTCTGCATACAGGTTATATATCTGCCTATCATTTCTCTCAAACAATCTCCCTGCATCGAATGGAGAGAGCAGCGACCCCACCCGGACTGAAACCTGGGTCTCTGGGGTGTTCTGTGAGCAACTTAACCACATTGCCAAAAATCCAGTCTTGTTGGTATGGCAGTCAGAGGGCAAATCAACAATAGTGATGGCACTCATTCTCATTATTCAGGAAGCATGCCCATGTTTCACCCATTTCTGGGATCTCTGAGACATGGGGTCAACCTGTCCTGCAGGTCCTTGTGCCGTGTACGCATCCCACTTTGGACACTAGCGAAAGGGAGAGAGCAAGGACCCCACCTGGGACTCTGGGGTGCTAAACGTGCAGCTTGACCGCAAGGTCATAGAGCCGAACTAGTTGGCGTGGTACAGTATTCAGAGCACCACATGCCTTTGTATTTTTATTCAAAATAACATTACTCAACCTGACCAAGGATTATTGATATGGTATAAAAAAGATGCTGAGATTGTGTTGTGCACAGGAGACTGCAGTGTAGTGGTGGGTCTCCTGTCTGGGTGTCAGGCCCGGCTGGCTAGTGCAGGGCGTTTCGAGGAGCCTATTGAGATGCTGTGCTTGTGGGAAAAAGGGGGGGGGGGGGGGGGGGGGGGGGTTAGGGGGGTTTAGTGGCTGGGAGACTGCAGTGGTCGGGTCCCCTGGCGAAGCCCATATCAGCAGATTTATGGTCTGAGCAGAGCACTTAATAATCCTTCTGCAGCTCCACAGCTACAGCACAGACTCTGGGGAGCGTCAGACATACGAACACAGGCCAGAGAGAGAGAGAGAGAGAGAGAGAACAAGGGATGAAAAGAGAATAGGGAGAGAACAAGAGGAGCGAGGCAGGAACAGTCAGAGAGGAAGAGCAAGAGAACGAGAGGTCATTGGAGACAAAGAGAGAGATTGGTAATAGGAGAGGAGTGGGCCAGTGAGGAAAGATAATGTGAAGGAGAATTTTAAAAAGAGAATAGGAAAGACAGCATGAATACAGAAAGGAAAAGAATGAGAGAGAATTCAGTAGGGAAAGAGGAATGCAGAGAGAGAAAGAGAGAATAAATGAATTAACGAATAAAGGGATGAATGGATGAACAGATAGATGAATGGACGCAGAGGAGGTCAGATGGACCCACTGACGGGACCAAGGAGTCAATCTGTTTGTGACGGTACCTTGCAACACTATCGATTTATAGATTGAGCCTTGTCACGTGAAGAGCGATAGCACCTGTGCGGGGGTGGGGGGAAGTGCCCTTTCACAGGACAAACGTTTCATGAATATGCTTGTCCTGTTATGGTTGCATGTTGGCCAGGCATAAATGTGAAGGACAGACCTGCATATCCTCTCTCTCGCTCTCTCTCTCTCTCTCTCTCCCTCTCTGCAGCCTCCTCACCTACTACGTGACAAGAAGTGTAACTAAGTTGCTGATGCTACAGTACTTCTAGTTCTTCCCCTGTCTTCTCTCCTCTGCATTGGTACAGTATCTAAGGCCATGCTAATAGAGACATCCCATGGTTCAGGTAGGAACATCTGCTGTCTTAAGTGGCTCTCAGTAGCATGTCCTGAATACTTAACTCACTAGTAAGTATTATGTGTATTTTTAATATTTTTTAAAGTTTATTAAGATTATCATCAATATTGTTTGTTTGTTTATATCATGTAATACGTAACAGTATCAAGGGCTAACTTAAATGAGAAGTACACTGTGTTTTGTGATTATTGATTACAGACCATAATAGGCCTACGGCAGGCTCTCAATATGAGCTGTGCTAATTGCCTACTGGAGTACTTAACTACACTGGCTCCCTCTGTAGGCTGCAAAAGGCAAAGGCCACAACAATTATCTTAGCGACATCTAAGAGTCTGAGAATCTATAAGTGTATTTTAACAATACAGAGCATTTTCAAATACAGTTCTAAGAGGTGTGTTCTAACAAAAAAGGAAGTTTAACATATTTAAGAGTAAATATATAACAATAAGTTATTGAATAGAATATACATTGGCCCATACTCATGATTACATGAGTTACAGCATTTGCCATTTTCTAAATATGTATGCTTCTGTTTGGTTTAATTCACAACCTCTCAAGAGAAATACATTTTAATCAATACAGTTTCAGCTTAGGACGATTGACTCATCACCAAGGGGATTTTTAAAATTTCCAATTAAACATTAATACATTTTAAATCATTTATAGTTGTCTAATTTTATAGTCCAATCTGCACAGCAATTTATTTACTACAGCGTTAATAGTTAATGAGAGCACTGATGCAAATAAAAAGCTTATTATGTAATCTGAATATGAAATGCACATGAGATTTTAATGCCTACTTCCTTGATAGTTTCATTTCTTATCTAAAACACTCAATGCACCACAGTTTTTACTATAGATCAAAGATACTCTAGGTCATATTTTGTGCCTTACAGCATCTGCCAGGTCCGGACCAAGTGTGTGTGTGTGTGTGTGTGTGTGTGTGTGTGTGTGTGTGTGCATGTTGTTGTTGTTGGTAGGTTACTATCCCTGCTGTTCTTCTCCTCTCCTTCTGTCTTGAGTATGTGCAGTGTCCAGTCCCCACTCTCCCTCTACTGAATTATATATGCCCCCACCACACCACACCACCCACTCACCAGCTTATCTAAGAACAGA
>JAGFZM010001815.1:528355-557125 GCA_017657215.1 Limnothrissa miodon | reverse complement strand
CTGGTATGCCCAGGAAAGAAGGAAGATGCCTCACAGGGACGTTGTGTCTGATGAGACTACGCCCAGCTGTGCAGCCGGGCCGCCATATTACCGTTTCTATCTTTAGCCGCCTTTATCTTTAGACATACCTGTGCTGCGCAGGTGATGTAATTCATTCAGAAGAAAGCTAGCGACACACAAGTAAACAAACTGAGAAGTGTAGGGTGAAATAATGTGTGTGTTAAAGCACAAATTGTGTTGTTGTTATAAATGCAACCGGTTCTATTGTTGGTTGTAAAGCACTGACGCATGCCAGACACAATACCTTAAAACCTGATGTCCAAATGCTTTGTGATTATTGCAAGTGGGTCTAGTAGTCTTTGTTTCAGGTGTGAGCTTTGAACAGAAGCCCACACATTATCGAACAGTATGACTTTAAGAACGGGATTATAGAGCAGATTTTTAATAACATGCTGAGTAAAAGTCACAGCCTCTGGCAAATCAAGCGGCGGATCACCACAATGAGTTTTGATGAAAAACCTCAAGGACTTACAAGCTAAATGTCAACTGCAGGTTGTGCAAGAATGCTGTGCAGAGGACACGACTAAATACTGGAGTAGGTTACACCCTGTGCACTCCGTAGCCTATTGAATTTAAAGTCCATTCAATACACTTTATTGGGTTTACCGTTTTTAAAAAAAAGTCATCTTCAGAGAAATGTCGTGACTTTTACTCTTTGAAGGCAGAGGAAGTGTTACGCAAGGACTTGCTAGAAATGGTGGGGGATGGTCGCAGGAAAAGAGAAAGCACTCTTAAGGGTGAGAAGGGTTGGAGGATGTTGTGATGTTGTGTTGTCAATAACCTCAATAACGTCAATAACGTTCGCCTCAAAAAATGGTGTGATGGACGTCAAGAGCTGAATAGAGGTATCCATGAAAGTAAAAAAGTTCTTTTACAGTGACATCCACACTTATAAAGGCATTTTTGTGAGGTCTGTATATCTGCTTTGACCTTCACAGACCTTTGCCATTTTGAGACATGACTTCCAGCAATTAAACCAGACATATTCTTAAGGACATTACGTAGCTGATTCAGACATGACCCGTCAAACTCTGTGCAGGGAAGCCAACAGAGGTTGCTCTGTAGAGCCATACAGTATCAATAGGCTTTATGATACTTTGAGCAAAAATGTTTTATTTAGTCACACACAGATAGGGCAGGCTATATGGCTGCTCCATATATGGCTGCTCCCACAGTTCACCCTGACAACAGAGAGTCATCCCATCCACTATGTTTTGCTTGATTAAACCAGGTTGTATTCCTACAAAACAAAAAACACCCACTATGTTTTGCTTGATTAAACCAGGCAGTATTCCTATCAAAACAAAAAAACATTCAGTTGGTTAATCTTACTCCTGGGCTCATGATGGCACTTCAGGTAAGTGGTTATTCATCTCCCCCACTGTTGCAAATTATATTTCTGAAGTAACTTAAAAAACTCTTCATTTTAGACCCAGAAGGACTTTACTGTAGACTCTGAATACTGGCGTTAACATAATATTCAGTTCAATTCAATGTTATGTACACAATGCTTTATATAATAGACTTGTCTCCTGGTGTTTCACAGCAAAAAGCACCCAGGTGTAACAGGAAAAACTCACTTAGAAAGATGCTTAGAAGGATTCTTAGAAGGATTCTTAGAAAGAAACCAAGATGATAGCCCAACTAGCCAAAGGGTGATGCAGAGGATTGCAATTAGCAGTCACTCAGATAGCAATTGGTCACTTGTGTAACCTGAGCTTCATAATCATCCCAAGATATACTCCCACATGATAAAAGAGCAGTCAAGTCATAGATTGTCAAATCAATCTTGTCAAGGGTCTCCCATGACATGATTCACAGTCCATTTAGAAGGGAGTTGGTGACGTGATCAGGCAGCGTGAGGCAGGGATGAAGCGCAGAGGTGGAAGCAAATGAGTTTGATCCTTCTATATGATTCACACTTCATTATGCATGTATGTTGTGTGCATATATGCATGAAAATATATCAGAGATACTGGCACATTGCAGTAGGTTTCTGCAGACATTACATGGATCTTAACTGTTTAGGTTCACAGAAACACACGCTCATGTTTAGTACTTAGACATGCTAGAGGGTAGTGGCATGTCTGCATTTTTTTGTTCAAACATGTAGACATGCAGCATGGATATCAGAGTTTCAGTTTATGTCTGAAAGGGGCTTTTGAGGTACTCTGAAAGGGGTCCCTGTGGACCTTTCACACTTACAGGAGTGTCTACAGTTTAAGCAGACATTGAAAAGCTAATGTGTCTTTACATGAAAATAACAGTAGTCCCTCAGAGAATATGGTTATAGTATTATCATCATCTCTTTAAATTTAGCATGAAATTCTTGTTATATGATGAGCAAAGCTGTCTAATATGATATTAAAAGTATACTTTATGTTCAGCTCAGTTGGGAAATTCTAAAAAAAAAAAAAAAAAAGTAAAAGTAAAAGAAAAGTAGTGGAATATAGAAAAGTCATGTATGGATCAATGTGAGTGCAATAGAAGGTGTGTGTGTGTGTGTGTGTGTGTGTGTGTGTGTGTGTGTGTGTGTGTTTGAAAGAGAGAGAAAGAAATCTAATGGAGTTTGGATCATTATATTTATTCCATTATTTTAAGTGTACAGTGTTTAAGTTTAAGATTAATAATGATCAACTCATTTTCAGTGCTTTTCTAAAAATAAATCAGACCAGGGTGGCTCAGTATGTGAAGCTGAGTGAACAATGTGGGATGAAATCAAATGAACTATTGATGCCCCCTGGTGGAGCCTTTTGAAAATTATAATGGGTGGCTGTCAACAACTTTAATCAATCCTTCCCATTGATTCCTGATTCCTTTTAATAATGCATCACATAATTTAACAGAGATTCACAAGTCCATAGGTAAGTCTAATTGTGCATCCACTGGTATGTCCTCACATATCACTCGTTCAACTGTTACCACAAATACCACTCTTACTGTCACCATTATTACTACAGCTTGCTAACTACAACCTATTTCTACAACCAGTAAGTCAGTAAAGTCTCCTGATTCTTCTTCTTCTAAAAATTATCTTGAAGGACAGATTCTGAAATGACCTGTTGCATGTGGTCAGTACAGCCATGCACATCCCAGCCAAGAGAGCCAAGAGTGACACGTGTACTGGTGGCTCGCCCTTCTGTCAGCAGCTTTGGCGTCAGGGGCACACTAGGCACGCCGCAGTTGCACGAGCCCATGACCCCTCTAAACAATAGTGTGTCGCGTCATCGTTAACACCACACACACACACACACACACACACACTGAAATACCGGGCTCTGGCTCTGACCCCGACCATGAGCACTCACGCGCCTCACCAAAGGAGGACACCTCTGTGGGCGCCCGGTGGGGCGAGGACCCTTGCATTGTTTCGACCAGAGAGGGGTGTCCAGCAACAAGCTTGAAACAATGGAGCCAACAAGCTAAGTCCATTTTTTAAGAGTCTCTATAAATAGGATGAAACACCGGGCCCGTCATAAATCATTGGTCCGAGTGGTTATGATTGGGTGGGTTGGGGGTTGAACGGAACAGACAGACGTCGGCCAGGCGACCAGCATCAACCAAAGTAAAGATTAAGAGGATATGAGCTCTACTGTCGTCTGCGATTTTATTACTGACACCATCACAAATAGAGTCAGTCCACGGGGCCTACTTAATGACACGCCATTGGCTCTTATGTTGAAAAGATTTGGGCCAGTTCCAGTAATTGTTTCTCCTCCCCCCCCCCCCCCCCTCTCTCTCTTCTCCCCCTCCAACTCCTTGCGCCATCCCTTTCTCTCTTGTCTATTCAAGTATAGGAATCATCTATGTTGCTCCATACTTAACTCCCTAAAGTATTTCCTGAGAAGGAAACAATAAGACAATAGACACAAGTGCTTGGACAGTCTAGCCAGCACAGGGCTGATCTGAAGATCAACTGATGAACTATCAACAACAGAGCATGAATCACTTTTACACACACACAGACGTCATGAGGAAGGCATTGCGCCTGTGGAGAAGGAACAGGCCCAGAGTCTGCTAAGTTATCTGGAATCTAACTCATACATCCTTCTAAGTGTCAACAATGTAGTACTTTTTTAATAATTTCATTTTGAGAAAAGTTTGTGTGTTTTTTGTGGTAATTAGAAAAATTACTATTCCAAGTCCACAGCTAAATTAATTTTGTGCAATCTTGGGTTTTGCGAAAGTCTGGCTTCAGAAAGTGGAACTCACACCATTAGTCTAGGCAGGATTTTGGAAAATGTGCTTATTTACAGTCCTGAAGGCAAATCAATGATATGAGCAGTTCTGCCCTTGATTAGGATCAAGTCATTACATTCAGGTTTACACCTTGTACAGACAAAAAAATAAGTGATTAATTAGATTTTGACCTGGCGGTGGCGGCCATATTGGATTTTTCCATTTTGAGGCATTCTGGGTAATTTCTGAGCCTAGCATACAGAAGAATTGAATTCAGCACCCTTCAAAACCCCTAAAAATGTTGTTTGCCAAAAATTAACATGATTTGCCTTCAGGGTTAATCTTTTTTGAAAAATGACCCTGATTACATGTTGAGGTTGCTGTATATTTTTGGTGTCAAGTATTTGATGTACTTGGCTGAGGAGTTGTGCTAACGGAAATCAGTTAGTGTAATAAACGTTTAGAACAAATATATAATAAAGATACTTCTCTTCAAGATACCTCTATCCACTTGTTCACTTGTACAGTGCATTTCCAGCCTCACAGATGTGATATACTGATCGCTCAGAAACATATCACCCAGAACGATTTTTCTCTTCATTTTGCTCTCTATTTATTTCTCCCTTTCTCTCTCGATTTTTCTCTGTCTCTCTTTGTTTGTTAGGGGGTGGGGTGTGGGTGGGTGTGTGTGAGAGGCGGGGGAGCAGATCAGGGTGTCAATGTATATACACATATGATGTATATACACATATATATTTCAATGTATATACACATATGATAATGCATATGACAAGTTCCATGAGTCTGTCTGCTTGACTTTAATTAGAATAATTAAATACCATCACTGGAAGCTTACTTTGACGTCATCCTCTACGTCTACGTCAATGTGTGTACTGTACAGCGTTTGACAAATAGATCTGTCCAGATAATATGATGCTTTTCCAATCAATACCGGGAATCCAAATCACATTATGGTAAGTAACTTTATCTCCTTTGGGGGTTAAATCCACCAGTCCCCTCTGATCGACCCAGCACATGCATGATTTGCTCCTGATAAGCTGAATATCATGTCCAGGTCCTGTATCCTGTTGTTAGGCCTGCACTCTGCACTCTGCTGAGAAGAGCGTAGGTTTCTCACATCCATCTCTCCTCAGGCCTGCGCTGTGAATGCCCTCCGAGTGGTACCAGATAACGGGTTCCTAGAGTCAATATTCCACAGTCACAAATGGATTGTTTGAAGTCTCGCACACACAGCTACACAGCTTTTACCGCTTCCGGGTCAAATGCATTCTGGAATAGTGTGTGTGTGTGTGTGTGTGTGTGTGAGGGATATGATAACTGACCATGCTGTTACATTCCACAGTGGAATTTAAGAGTGAGCCAATGGGGAAAACAGGATGTTGACGCTATGAGGGAAAAGGAATAGCTGACAGGTGAAAATGCCCTGGAAGTCAACAAGTGCTTACACATGAAGTGAACTTGGCATAGACTCATAGCATGCACACACACACACATACATACACACACACACACATGCATACACACATACACACCTCTTATCTATCCCGCTCCAGACTGACTCCTGCAGGTTATAAAACAGCCTTTCGGTCGGTGCAAAGCGGCCCTGCTATAAGTCATACATCCGACCAGGCCAGAACAGGACAGCCTGCTCCCCTTCACGGCAACCAAAAAGGGGGGGGGGGGTGAAAAAATAACAAAAACAGAATAGCAAATGGTGATAAACAAGGATAAAGACCTCAAGACCTTTGACGTTTTCCTTTACAGACCTGCTGATTAAATTCCCCCAGTGTGACTCCATTGTCTATTTCTATTAATCTGCTTGCCCAGTCGTAACCTTGGCTCTTCTGAATAGAGACTTGGGCTATAATAAGTCCCCTGAAACGTGCTATCCTGCAGAAAGGTCTTTAATAGAAATTCACTGACTGGGCGTTCATAACGATATCAATAACTGCGGACAGAAACATCTGCACGTAAAAGTAGTGTGCTTAATTGGCTTTTGTTTGTGTGCAAGGCAGGGCCGGAGACTGGGACGACTTCATTTGGGATTGTTCATTTCCACTAGCGGCGCGCCGTCCTCTGATTGGACATTATGGGGTTGAGTCGCTGTGCGCTGTGACAGGCTTGCTACATTACCACCCACTTCATTTCCTTGCTTTTCCTCTCTCTCTCCATCCCTCTCTCTCTCTCTTTACAAGATTTTTTATTTCTCTTTATCTATCCATCTATGTACACACCTCCCTTTCAGGCCTCCCTTTCTATCTCTTTTTCTCTCACACTTGAAAAATGGACATCCCCTAGATTTAGCACGCATTGAACCGTTAATGCTATAAATATCTCTGACTCACTCAAAGGCCAGTGTGCCAGATAGATGACTGCACCCCCTCCCCCTCCCTTCCCCCGCCTTTCTGACCACCTAAACACACACACACACACACACACACACACACACACACACATACACACACATACACACACACAAAGCCCGAGACAGAGCGGGTAAGGCAGGCTGGGTTGTTGGCTTCAGTGCCTACCCTCCCAGACCTGGCATTGTGCTGACACCCAGCACGTCCTCTGCAGCCAGACTGCCGAGACCCACAGGAACAGCTCTGGGCTGGGTGGCGGGGTGGCATATGGGGCCTCAGCCCCCCTGTATTTAGTGCTGATAGCATCACTGAAGAACAAATCTCAGACAATACAGGTCCCGCAAAATGTGAGACGTGCACTCTGTCATACACTGATTTATGATTGTAACAATCATTATTTTGATTATTATATTATATAGTATAATTATACTGATAATATGCAAATATGGAAAGCTCTGTTTTGGGCATATAAATCTATATTTTTATTAGGACATTAAAATCTGATGATTTATATTTATTAAGGCTTCATTTTACAGACAACCATGTCTTAAATTCTGATAGCTTTTGTACAGAAATAAACTGCTTACAAAGAGACTGCAAACTCGTTTTCTTTTTACTGCAAAAAAATTTATTTCAATTGATCGCAGGGTATGTACAGGATACGTTGTGTACATAAATAAGCCATTTATAAACCACAGCTGTCTGCCAGTATCAAAATTAAAAAAGAACATATTAAACAGTATGTACAGGTGCCACTTGGGTTCTTTCACCTCCTGTGGAGTGACATATTAAGAAGGATTGTCCTAATCCTGGCCCCAGACAAACATCTCGACAATCTCCACTCGACAATCGCTTCTTCACACATGCAATCAGTTGCAATTGCACAGCACTGACAGGCAGGTGTGTGTGTGTGTGTGTGGCTATGGTATGGTGGGATGTGAATTTGATGAAAAAGAAAAAAAACTGAATATGGACAGATATGGCTCTTAAACTCCCCAGGTGCCTCAAGGGTCAAAAGATATGGCATTTGGAGATCTGTACTGGACTGCACCTGGATTACCAGCAACTGACCATTTACTTGCATACTCACCCCATCAGCATACACTCATATCAACACAACAAGGGGCCTTGAGTCTGTCGACTCCCGCCTTCACACACATTGTGTCCACCACTCATGGCCAACAAACACCAGTCTCCATTCACAATAGGACAAATACATCATCCATGTATACTGAAATATGGTGCTCTAAAAGCACTTCAGTTGTTTTTACTGTGGACACAATACAACTCCTCTCCAGGTGGCTGAGTAATCTGTATGTGTAGTAAAGATTCAATGTGCAAATCCATGAATAATTTCCTTTCAGGAAACCTAACAAACAAACAAATAAAAAAAAAACAAGTATATGAGTATGAATGGGGCCCATACCAATGGGAAGGCAACAAGAAATCAAATTCAAAGACTTTTTGTAGTTGGCAAGAGATATTTCCAGTTTGTCATATAGAATAAGACATTTCAGGAACATTTCTGGAAAATCTAAATATATAATAATAAATCTAAACAAAATATAACAAATAAAAAACCCTAAAACGTATCACTAGAGGTTATCAGTCCAGACGCAATGATGGGAGTGAATCACTTCCTGGCGCCAAGAGTTTGCATTGCTGTCTGAGTCTGTAGAGGTCATTCTCCAATGACATTTGTGGGGATTCCCTGGACAACAGACACGGTGGACTAGCAGTTGGGAGCAAAAACGTCATCTATATTAGCAGCGAGTGGCTCAACTAGGCTAGTAAAACCGCCCTGACGCACAGTACAGCGTTATACACTACTATATGTTCCACTATGCACAAACAGACGCACACACACTCTCATATACACATATATAGGCACGCACACACTCACACACACACACACACACACACACTAACCTAACTACACTCAGATGTCACAGTTGTTTTTCAGCCACCATTGAAAACATACAGTGTCACTTACTTTATCAACTAAACACACACAGCCACTAGCGCAATGGAAAAGACTATACACAGAGAGTGTGAAAGCTACTGCTTTGGAAACAGAGCAGAAACTTGAGTTCATTAGGTTATTACGGGCTATTGTATGCTTCATCCTGCCCACTGATCGCACAAGGAAACATTGGTGGCATTCAACTTTAAACATTAGTTATCTTCCTCATTACATTTTATGTGTCTGAGACGGATGACATTATTTCATTTTTGAGCGCTAATGGATTTTTAAGGTGATGTAACATATTTGAGTAATTTTTTCCCTTCAATTTCCAAGAACATCGTTGCTGCCACAATTTTAATAGCCAATAACTTGCTTTCCGAAATGAAAACATAAAAAACACTTCAGTGTTCCATGATACAGCTGTACACATCTGCAGTACAAAGGCAACAATCACTTCTTTCATTTTCTCTCTCCATTGAGGGTACTAGAGGTCATAGACGGCACAATGTCGCCCCCCAGTGTTTGTTGATCAGTACTGAAGGTGAATCATGACAGTTACATAAGTCTATTTAAATAAATAAAAGACCGCTAAATGCAGTGTACATATCATTCAGATAGATCACAACAGTTTGTTCTGTTGCCTTTGGACTTAAAAGAGCTGAAAAATGAAATGACATAAAACATTTCATACAGTAATTTTCACATTGTATTAAAAACAAACATTTCTTCATTAGATCTTTAAAAAAAAGTAATACACAACTAAAGCTAATGTGCTTGGGAATGCTTTGGCATAAATAAACACTTATGTGTACACTGTAGTGCATTGGTAGCAGTTTGTTATACAGACACTACCTCATAGTTTCATAGTTAACTTCACTACTTTTATAAGCTCAGCCAGACCATGTAATTGAAATGTCCTCATCCTTTGGCCATAAAACCACCATAATGGCTTCATCATCTAATGAAATGGTTTGAATCCATTAGAAAGATCACCCATAGGCCTACTCTTTTAATGGGTCGGTATTATTTTGACAAACAAGAGACTTGGGAAGCATTGACACCTTCCAAGGACCGAGAAAGATCACATTTGATTGCATTCAAGTCAATGGCAATATGAAAAGCTTGGAAGTCATAATATCAAGTAAGACTCATATCCCTTTAACTTAATTATACAATAAATAAAGTGAAGTTAGAAGAAAAAAAACATTCAACACTGTCAATATTCTCAATGGTTCCTCACAAAGAATAACTTCACAATCGTTCCCTCTTTGTGCTGAAAAAATAAACCCAGTGGTAGAAACAGGAAATGACAACACAGGTTCAGCCGTGACCCCTGGACCCAGAGGGGTACACCAAATGAGCGTCTACTTTTGGCCAACCAAGGGTATATTACCACCAGAGAGCAACACTTGAAACTAACAATTATTCCCATTAATATATTAACTACATATATTAATGTATCAATTAAATTGTTGCTTGTCTCAATACATTCTTAATTTGTCCTAATTTGTTCAAAACAGTGAGTAAACTGATTCACATCACAAATAATAACGTAAATTTTAAGAGCTGTTGATTAATTTCATAGGTGACCTGTTAACTAATTGATTAACAGTCAAACTTCAGTGCATTTTAGTGGCTAAGCTTAAATTTGCATTGCCACAAAAAGAGATTTTGCATGTTTTAGAGAGTTTGCTCGATCTGGCATTAGTATAAATTACAGTTTGAATTACATTAAAAAAAGAAAATAAACAAACAAACAACAAAAAGAGACATGGCCTAAGACCTGTGTTGGCCTGTGTTCTGGGATAACCAATACTGCTCCTCTAACAGGACGATCCTTTGAGTTTGGGACAAACAGCAGTGTCACCTATCTCCCACCTGCCATACACATGGGATGGCACCCACACCTGTTCACACACATAATCAAAAGCCTTAGTTCCATTTGTAAGGCTTGAGGGTAAAAAAGGAGATCTTACCCAGCAGCTCAGCTGGGTGAGGGGATGGGGGTTGGGGTGGGGTGGAGTTTGGGGTAATTGGCAGGAAGTCTGGGGGTTCTATTGCCTCAAAAATGCTGGATAAAGAAGGAGAGAAGGATAGAAAAGATGCACACGCATTGCTACCAGTCGTAACCACTACGAACACATTTGAGAGCACGACACCAATGCCTTAGTTAGCATGAAGATGTCTTGTGTACAGCTGACTTTGAGCAGATTACCTGCTCCTCATATTTTATGCACATTTCACACTATAGGGGTGGCATAATGGCTATGGATAGGATAGATAACAAAAGAAGCATAAGAGGCTTCAAAAATCCCAAAGCATAAAAATACTGTGTAAAGTACACTTTTGTAAATGCTATATCAGCCTGTAACTGAATTGCACGCTGTCCATGTTCATGATAACTAAGGCATTTGTTTTGCTGTTCAATGTGGCGTCAATGGGTAAAGGAATTCACACGACTCCTAGTCAGGACAGATGGCAGATTCCAACATTAAGAAAGTGCAAAAGCATTAGCCATGTATTTGTCCTTCACAAAACACATACAAGCGTGATTAGACCGGGGGCCCAGACATGACACAGGAAGGAATGGTTTGAATGTCCACGCCAGTCCAAACAGCCAGAGAATGTGTAAGTGCCATTTGTTTGTTGTTCTGTTTTCATTTGTTTGATTTAGATCTCAACAGGAAGTGATGTTAATTATTTTTTTTAACCTTACAGCATGGATTATTTCACTTCTCCAAGTGGGTGGCATTTTTTTTTACCCGCAAGTGCAACAAAAGCCATCAAAAAGCCATAAGGAGAAATTTTCAAGAGAGACAGCCATGCTGTTGCTCTACAATGCTGGCTTGGCTTGCCAAAGGCTATTGGCACAACACTGATGCGCAAAATATCAGTTCGGTCAGCTGACGGCCGCTAAATACGGCCTTGTAGTCCATGGGAATTGAACCACCTCCAGAATCTTCTATGGGCCACCATTAGATGCATTAGTCTGTGGCTGTAGACTTGGACAGTATTTTGTCCAGAGAGGAAGTTGCATCACATCCGCGGGGGCTGACGCTCACATCCAGCCTCCTATCCTTTACCTCCTCCCACCAGACCTATTGCCCAGCCCTGTCCCTCCTCTTCCTGCCTGTGCCTTGTGTCCATTGGTGGACAGGTGTGTCAGTCACTCTACATGTCCAATTAGAGAGTGGCTAAGATGCGGGAGAAGGAGATGAGGACGGTGAGAGTGGTCTGGCCCACGCCGAACACTAGGGCCTCCAGCGGTGCCATGTCCTTGCCTGCTCCACGGTACACACCTGCTACTGCTGCACCTGGGCCACACACACACAAACACAGGCACAGTCACGGACACACAAACACACAGGAACACACAACAAAAAAATATGCATAAGAGCCTGCATCACAAGATATAGTGCAAGGTCTAAATATAAAATTAAACTTAAACTAAAATAGGTCTAATATGTAGTATGATAGTATCTAATATCTAACCTATTCCTACAGAGACACTACTGAGAAAATGACATAAAAAGACAAAAATATGGTTGAGAAGCAGCATTTACTGTATGATATCATTTGAAGATCTTGTCAAACCCTGCCCCCTATGGGACATGCAATCAAATGTGTGGCTGCTTACAGTGATGCCGTTTTGGGAGCCTATCGTGGGTTACATTTTGAGTCTTCCCACACACACTGAATTAACTCTATACCCTCTTAAGACACATTAGTCATGTCGTTTTCTTCACACAAAGTTGAAAATACATCACCATAGAAACAGTCCATATTTAACAGAACAGACTTCAAAGCAGAATACTGACTCTGAAAACAGGTGGATTATTCCACATAGATGGGCACAGAAAGAGATGGAGAGCCTGTTGGGGAGAATCTAGGATCAAAGGGCCGGACTGGTTCAGGGCACTGAGCTAAAACCTTCTCCAACAGTGTCACACACTTGATTCTCATTGATGTTACCACTGTCAATACTTCTTGAACCGAGACGATACTGCTGTAAATGCTAACTAACCACGCCGCGACTTCCAAAGCTTTTTGAACCAGAGAGGCCTTAGTCTCTTCAAAAGGGACAAAATTCTCCCGGGTGGGTAAGTTCAAAAATGTGCTTGCACTCACTTTAGTACCTGAGCGAATTTCACCCAAAGTAAGTGTGCGGGAGACAAGACAGCTGAGCTATAGACATGTAGCCTTCTATAAATACCGACACTGTGCGAAAGTGTTGTCGTGGAGGGCTATTTTGGAGGATGCCCTGCAGACTACGTGTGCATGTTGCCAAAGATCAGGTTCCTTCACACCTCACTGTGCTCAGGAGACAAGCTATAGACCAGCCAGGATCAAGACCGGAGTTAGGAAACTCCCTGCCTACTGACATTAATGGATAAAGTCCTCGTAAAACCAATAGTATGACATGTTAGGTTAACCTTTTAGTGTGAATTTATAGAATGTGGGCTAGGATTCATATGAGGGGGCAAAAGCTAGAGCACAATCTTTTCTCTTTTCTCTCTCTCTCTCTGTCTCTCTCTCTCTCTCTCTGTCTCTCTCGTGCTCAGGTGTGCACTACACCACACCATCAGCATCAGCAGCAGTAGCACATTACTTCCAGCACAGATAGCAGGTGCTGCTCTCAGTCTCCTGTGCCGTTAATGATAGGTAGACCTGCTGTTGCCTCCAGGACCAGGCAAATTTACCCCCCTAGTTCACTCCACTCATTAACACTTACAGCCCCTGTAACTGTGTGTGTGTGTGTATGTGTGTGCATGTGTGTGTGTGCGCTTGTGTGTGTAGTGTGGGGTGACATCATTGTCCAAAGGTTGACAGCATGGTTCTCACACTTATTGATCTGCTAAGCATATCACCTTGACCGGGAGGGCCTATCTCCACTTCACCCTGTTCACCTGAGATAGGGAACCAATCACAACCAGACTTTTACCTTTCACCCTAGCACGATGGGGCTGGGCCGATAATTTTGCCCTGATAATTCTGCCTCATGGAATCTGTAGATGACGTGTAATTGGCCTGACTGATATGCATGGCAGAATAGCAGATTAGCATGTGTGATAACCTGAAAACAATGGTGTACACAAGGGAGTGTTTATACAAGTGAATGATGCACAATGTGCACTGTCTGCGTTTACAACATTACCTGTGACTCTGTGAATCCTAATAAATCAAACTGTTAGCCTATTGCTCAGCAGCTCTCTCAGCTAATCTAATTATGCAAAGGGAAGCAAAACATGAATATGTGTGTGTGTGTGTGAGAGTGCGTGTGTGTGTACTCACTGGTGATGACCCCCCCGGTGAGGGAGGCCAGGAATCCGACACTGATGAGCACGAGTGTGATGAGGCGTCCACGTCGGTGCCTCTGCAGCATGACCAGCATCAACAGCCCCAGCGCCCCGTGCACAAACAGAGACGAGAACAGACACCACAGGAACACCCAGTACCACATCTCTGAGAGGGGTGTGTGTGTGTGTGTGTGTGTGTGTGTAGTGCAGTGGGGCCAGGGGGAACCATGTGCACATACATCACACATGGACAGAGACAGGTACACATACATATATCCAAAAAAGCATACATACATGCACATACACACACACAAACACAGACACATGCACACAAAAGAAAACACACACAGAGAAAAAAAGAGATTTGTTAGTGATACCTTGCCACATGTGAAGTTAAGATCACTCTAATTCTACAGTCTGCATTTATAATGATAGTAATAACAGTTTTATTAAAATATCTTCATCTAAATTAATATTAATCAGCACATAATAATTTAGGATAATCTGGTATGCAAGACTATTACATGGCTGAGACCAAATTAGTCACCCACCCAAAGGAGCGTGGGTGAACTTTTCATAATTGCACTATTATGCTTATCCAAGTCCATGCGGAATGGGGCTGCACAAAGCAATGATACGAGAAAAGTATCGCATTACAGTGAGTGAGCGAGTTCTGTTAGTATGAAAGCTTCAGCAGCAAATTCAAGAGGATTCAGGTTTTAACTGATCAAACTGTATCTGTTTTCTTACAGTAGCTCCACGTTCTTGATGTCTAGAACTTGTTACTGATGTGTAAGGTTTTTGCCATGGTATTAAATATTTTTATTGCTGTAAATGTCTCTCAGGGAGGCTACTCTGGATGTGTTCAGTCAAAGACATATCTGGCGTAACAATCAGCTTCCTCTGTAATAAAATGGAATTGGCTACACCAGACATGGCAGCATAACAAATATTCTAGAAATGATACCAGTTCTTTTCACTGTCATTTTGACGCAACTTGACATGACACTTTTGTAATGTATCCAGTGTGGCCCTAGGGTAAGAACACAGTAGTCTTTTTTGACTGTAGAACAGCAAAACCACCCAAAGACAAGCCCACACTGATATTTGTGTTAGATCTGTCAATACACCATTGTGCAGTTTCAACCTCTCTCTCTTTCTCTTTGTCTTTCTCTCTCTCTCTCTCTCGCTCTCTCTCTCATACACACACACACACACAAACACACACACACACACACACACACACACACACACACAAGAAAATACAGACAGGAAGACAAGCAAACTTTAAAGACTTTAAAGAATCCAAGCACAGGGTTAAGAGTTGAAACTAGGGCAGACATATTTGCGGTTAAAACCTGGTTTCTCCATTTATAAAATAAAATACACACATATATGTATTAAATTACATATTATGCTATATGTTGCCTTAAAGAATGTGACCACTGCTTTTGAAACTTGGCGTGCAAGGCTAAATCAGCATGTTGTGGCCACACACAGACCTACAACACTGACAATATCGACCCTGTGTGCTCTACTAGAAACCAGTCTGTTACTGTTGCTTTGTTCAACTGAAAATGTCTCTTACTTCTTATCGAGCGGCCCGAATAATCATTTAATATTCCGACAATGCCATTTTCATTTAATTGGCTTCTTAACAGCATCTTTCTGAAAATACTTCATGTTTTTTTTCTCTCTCTCTTACAAACTTGACGAGACAAGGAACAACAGTCCCGAAAAAATAAACACTGGCAGACGATAGAAATCTCACTCTGAGCAGATAAATAGTTTTGGAGCACATTGAATGAATGAAAGAAAGAAAGAAAGAAAGGATTTTTCCTGACTTCGTTGCAGAGAGAGTGGGCAGTAGTTTGCCAGGTCCAGCAGTGCCTAGGGGAGGGAGGATGTGACCACTCAAACCAATTCATCACTGAAAACAGAGAGATTACTGTACTCCTCCACACAATGAGGCCTTCGACAAAGGAAGAACACAATATACGACTACAATTGTGCACAGAGAGACATATTCTCACTCACACAGACACACACTTACATCCCCCTAAGATGCTTTGCCTGCAGTATGTATTTTACATTGGCTTGGGACACACTGGGTGTTACTGCCAGTGGGCTGATCAGGAAGAGAAGGCACCCTTTGGCACAGTCTGGGAGCATGACCATAAAGGGAGCCCAATTCATATTCTCCCCATCTCTCTCCCTTCTTCCCCCACTTTCCTTCTCTTCTCTCCCATCTCTCCTGCTATCCACTGTCTCTCCCCATCTCTCCCAGTCTCTCTCCTTCTTCCCCCACTTTTATAGTCTTCTCTTCATCCCTCATGCTCTTCACTGTCTCTCTCCATCTCTCCTTGTCTCTCTCCGTTCTACCTTCACCTCACTTGACGTCTCTCTTCTCCAACACTCTCCACTGCCTCTCTTTTCTTTCTTCCTCTACCTCCTTTTCTCTCTATCCATATCCCTCCCCCCTTCTTCTCTCTCACTCTCTCCTACCTTGGTGCCACAGGCCCTAGCAATGCTGGCATGCGTTAAGTGCCCGGACCACATCACACAGGGGGCAGTGAAAGGACAGCCTGGCAGTGCCAACTCTACACTGAGCTACACAATGCTGGCATGTCAGATCATTCTAGAAGATCGCCACTGAGCACACTCACCCACACACACACTCCTGGGCTGGATAGTGGATGGTTGAGAGAAGAGAGAGAGAGAGAGAGAGAAGAAATGAAGTGAGATGAGATGAAGATCTGCCAAGAAGTGAGTAAAATAGGTAGGAAAATGGATCCATTTTCTGCCAGCACTTTGTCTCAATCAGAGCCCTGGGAAAGTGAGTAAAATAATGCAGCCCATATACAGCAAACCACAACGTAAAAGAAAATGGCTTGTGTGTGTGTGTGTGTGTGTGTGTGTATGTCTGTCTCTTTGTTTGTGAATACAGGATGTGTGTGTGTTTGTGTGTGTATGTGTGTGTGTGTGTTTGTGTGTACAGTATGCGTGTGTATGTATGTGGCACATGAGAGGTTTTCAGCATGGTCATTTAGCATGTGTGTGATGGGAAGACTACAGAAGGCTATTGATCCACCTGTCACAGTGCGGAGCTGGGCAAACAGGCCAGAGACTGATGGAGCAGAACAGATACATGACCTCTCACACCACACTGGCCTCCCGTCTGACTGTCCGTCCCTCTGTCTGTCCTACCAGCAGTCTGTCTCTCACACAGACCCTGTCTTTGGTCTGCACGTTAGTCTAAATGGATGTTTGTCATATTGTTTGTCTCATATTAGATAGTGCTGTTTATTGACATGTGTAATTCGTGTGCAGTTCTGTCTGTCAGTCCTACTGTTTCTATTACAGTTTCAAACTGTCATATCAAAGCATGCATCTATAACTAGCTAAATACCTTTGAAAAATGCTAAACTCTCTCTCTCTTATCTCTGTCTGTCAATCATATCATAACAGCTTTTAATATAAACAAAACCAGTCATCCCATTTTCTGTAAACACCTTTCACTGAAACTCGTATTTTGGCATCATTCTTGCTTTTGTTTCACCGATTTTCCTTAACTCTGAAAGGGTGAAGGGTGAAATGTTTCACCTACTACCGGTATAATAAGATTGGGTCATTACGCCATAGCACTGCATGTGAGGATTACTGATGTATTTGAAAAAAAATTTGGAACTTTGGCTATTTCCAGATGTATGTGGGCTTCAAACCTGCACAAGAAAGCTCTTCTACTGAAATATTTGATGTACAACAGAGTAGGTATGGAGAACTAAATCTATTCTCACAGCATGCGCCCAACATCTTGCTGTCATAGAAATCATGAGATTATTCCTCTACTGTTATCTGCTCCACTCGGGTCTTTCATGCTGCTCCACACTGCCTCTGACGCTCTGTGTTCTTTATCTCACTCACAATGAGCAACACCGCCTGTGTGCTGCTCTCTCTATCCGCCTCTCCCACAACATGCTACACTGCCCAGTGCACTGTCTGTCTGTCTGTCTGTGTCTGTCTCTCCCACAACATGCTACACTGCCCAGTGCACTGTCTGTCTGTCTGTCTGTCTATGTCTGTCTCTCCCACAACATGCTACACTGCCCAGTGCACTGTCTGTCTGTATGTCTCTCAACATGCTACATTGCCCAGTGCACTGTCTGTCTGTCTGTCTATGTCTGTCTCTCTCAACATGCCACACTGCCCAGTCTGTCTGTGTCTGTCTCTGTGCAAATGTGCAAAACTACTCAGTGCACTGTCTGTTCATCTGTCTGTCTGTCTCTCTCTCATAACAAGAAAAACTGCCCAGTTGCATTGTTTGTCTGTCTGTCTAGTTCTTTGTCTCACACACACACACAATTGTGTCCATGTGTATGCACACACAAATATGCATGCATGCACACACGCACGCACGCACACACACACACACATACAGAGTCAAATAAACAAAGCAATGTCATCGTCTGACCGTATTCCCTCATTGGCATGACAGCAATGCCAGGCAGAGATGGTGCCAGCCGCCATGGGGCAAGGGTGTGGGGGCGTGAGGGAGTGGTGGTGTCAGGAGAGGTTCGGGTGGAGGAGTTTGCACCGCTCTGCCACCAGAATGCCACACAAGCTCCAGGTGGCACCGAGCAAGCCACTCTGCACCACCACAGTTTTAAGCTCCCGGAGGATTAGCCATACAAGCAACCATTGCTTAGAGGGCAGTGACCACAGCGTCAGCAGGCACAGTCTACGGCACAGAGAAAAAGCCCCACAGGGCAGAGAAATCCCTGCTCCTTCAGTTTTGCACATGTCAGACATCAGCTCCATGAATACGAGTACAAAACCAGGGTGTGTGTGAAAATCTGTCCTTTTCTATAGCCTAAACATAAGACAAAATGACATAGAGTGCCTAAGGTATTTGAAAGACTCGGTGCAGTGCTAAGATCGTATTATGGTACCCTTGTTGGCCCGATAGGTGTGACAAACCCACACCAAACAACACATACACACACTGTACACACATCGATCCTCCTTGCTTCTCCCTCTCTCAGCTGAAGAGAAGGGGACATGTCAAGCTGCTTGTTGCTTTTGTCGTCGGGGACAACAACCTCTGATGACCTCCTGTTGTCAGCCATGGCTTTAATGCTCCATAATCCCATATCGTGACACCACCCTTATCAGGGCTTTTAGAATGAAAGGAAAGGGTACATGCAAACACACACAAACACACTAACTGCCTCTGTGTCTCACACACACACACATACACACACACAGGTCTAGTTTGACTTGTTCCTCAATTCCACGGACTTGATTCTGACTTGCTTACTAATGACACGGACTTGAACTTGGACTTGTATGTTTGTTCTCCTTGGACTCACCTTTAAACTCACTCATAACTCCGTACTAGACTCACACTCAAGGTTTCGTGACTAGTCTACAACACTGCACAGAAACATATACACATTTACAAACACAACATGATGCCCTTCATGCTTTTTTTTCTCTCAGCACCTCCCACATTCATTAACCGTCTCTCTTTCTCACTTTCTTCACGTTTCTTATCTCTTCATTTTTTCCTAAACCTGGATCCGAGGTCATCATCCACTCGGGTTGTTGAAGTCCAATCACAGCGCTATAAAAAGCCCGGGTGGAATCAGGATCATGCAATCCAGCACCATAACACTATGATTTCCATACTCCTGTAACCTGAAGTAACCTCTCTCAAGGTCTACATCAGTTCAGACTGCTGTCAACAGCAATGTTTTTGTCTGTGTTGACGCCACACTTTGGCTGTATTTCATTTGGGCACGCTGGTGCTTTAGCAAGGCACTGCACTTACGGGAAACAGTAGAAGCTTGTGAACGTGAACATGATCGTTGGGTGCTGTCAGACTAATCACACACACTCACACATACACACACATGTGTTTGCAGGACAATGGTGCAAAAGTTCATGAGCGAGCGTGTTTACAGGAGCTCTCACTTTCTTAGTTTTTTCTAAAAACCAAATGCACTGGTTTTGAAAACACTGTATCTGATGAAACATCACCAAAGATATGGCATAGAAAAATGCCACTCAACATTTGCAGCATTTGGCAGATGAAGGATGTGTGTTTAAAAATGAACACATTTATGGTCTTTTTGGTCAAGGCTACAACACCAATGGCGGTGTAAATAGTTCATGTGTCCCACAATGCACAGGGTAAACAGGAAGTGAGTTTGTTGTATTTGTGGCAGTGGCTTGGACACAGCAGCAGATGCAGGAAGCAACATTTGTTACAGAACCCTGATGAGTCTGTCTCTATTGACATTGAGTACCGACCATGCAGAAGATAACCAGAGGTCTGTGTGTGTGTGTGTGTGTGGGTGTGTGTGGGTGTGTGTGTGTGTGTGTGTGTGTGAGTTCACTAGGCCAGAGACATAATCAAAAAGCCCCTTGGTGAGTGTAAAGACTGATAAAGAGCAGGACGATCTCACACAATCCAGATGGCACATTGACCTTCTTTGAACACGAGTGCAAACTTCCTCTTCTTGTCCCTATAGCCCAGTAGCATAATGTTCTGCTCATGCTGCTGCTGATGAGACTAACTTTAGCATGCAACTCCCATCCATGCAAAGTCAGCAACATTTCACATTTTGTTTGGCTGTCACGTGCTTCCCCTTTACCAGATGAACTCGCTGATTACAGCTATAATCGGACTTCAGAGGGACTGACCATGCCACACATGACCATATATGACCAAATGGGCTCCTCTTTGCTTTAGTTGGAAGAATGAGTGTTTTTTTTTTAATCTTGTGATTGTCTTTTTCTCTAAGTCTTGCGACGGTCTGTTTCCCTTCTGCTTTGGGAGTCTTCATCTACACCACGTTGTCTTTGAATCTAATTGTATGTTACAAAGCAAAGCATAATTAGCTCTGTATAGGAGAGTGTGTCTGCTAACATACAGACATACTGCATTTCTGCTATTAAATGTGGCTCTTCAAAATTCCACTGAGGCAGTGCACATGTATCTAGTACAAAAGGGGCAAGGGCTGCAACCCCAACTCACACGCATGGAATCTGGTGCTTCCAGACCGAATAGTAGTCTCAACAGCAAGCAGCAAGATAACAAGACCTAATGGCTTTAATTACTGACCACTTGACCAGCATAATTTGTGAGGCTGCCCGGCAGAGGCGGTGAGCCACTGAGGCAGACAGACACGTAATGACACACACGCTGGGCTGCCATTCACAATGGAGATGACGCGGGCGGAGAACAGGCTGTCCACCAAGCAGCTAAGTTTTGGGGATGGGGAAATGAATGCGATGCTGTCCCATGGTGAGACCTGAGGTCTTAATGGCCGAGTTATGACGGACCGAGAGAAAAGGAGAGAGAGGAAGCTCTCTCTCAACACTATCCACTGAGACACCTCTCACGGCACGGCGACGCACGGTGTGTGTTGGTGGTATGTGACACCAGGCTACCCGTCTCCTTTAAAAATGGACGCGCACAGCTGTCCATGTCGCCCGTACTAAACCACTGTACAGTAGTAGGTAACGATAAGCCGTGGAGTGAATGCGCGTCACCCTGGCGTGGATCGGGCGAGCGCACCGGCTAACGGTCTGCGTGAGTGCTGTCCGTTACTAAAGAACGCGATTTTCACATACCTGTAAAGTGCTGGAGCCTCGGTACCGTGCCTTGCACCCAGAGGCTTAGCACTTGCTGCACCGACAGATTAATAGAATAATCCCTGTTCATGTTTCTGCCGCTGCCGTTGCCGCCGCCGCCCGGGTTCGCACCCCTCTTTGTCAAATGGCTGTACGTAGCTCTTGACGAAGACATCGAGGAGACCAGGGTGCCAAGAGGAGGCTTACCCCCGGTGCGCCCCTCTTTACCGGTGCCTCTGTTTCGGCTTGACGTTAGTCTCCGGTCTGGGAATCGAGGGACCGCTGGCTCGTCTGCTCCTTGCCAAGGAGAACGGCGGCTGGTTCGGAGCCATGATGAGGACGGCAAGGCGAGCGCAACGCACACACAGTCGGCTCGCCTCCCTACATAACGCTTAAAGGCGCAGCCACCCTTATTAAAGGGGAGTGTTTTGTGGAATATACGACCTACAGTGAATATTGCACTTTATGAATGAAAACTCGAGATGTGTAAATGACAAATTAGCATGAACGACTACAAACAACACATGCATGCCCCTCGAATCTCCTGTCATATATCTGGACTCTATAAGGATGGGTAGATAATATGTGAACTGTTGCGAAATGAATAAGGTCTCATGCTATTTCACACATCATTAATAAATTTACCTTATCATCTGGAAGGCCCTTGCCCGCGGCGTAGATTAAGGCAGCTGTTAGTCAGCAGATACTGTCCTTGCAACCATTTTAAATCACATGCCTGTGCACAGTGTAGACAGCTAAATGTGATTGTGTAGTTCAGTTTAAAAGTGCTTTGAAGAACTAATTAACCCAGACTTTAATGTATTCTGCTCTCCTTCTCCTCTTGCCTGAGCTGAATGTGTGATGTGTGATTTTCTTCACCTTCATCACATTTGAGCTCGCTAGACTAAACAGCTTGAGACAGAGGTGTTGTCACCAACCCCTTATGTCTTAGCAATGTCTTGTTTATCACTGCGGTACTGCTATATTTAAAATTTCTCTAAGATCTAACACCATATATTTTGTCTGACCTAGAGTAAGGAGCTACTCTAAAAATGATCATACATGTATACGGTAGGTCATATTTCAAGTTGAACTGAACAAATTAATGATTGTGCAATGATTTGCTTTGTTTCCTAAATTCTGCATTCTGCACTTATTTGGGGTACATTCAGGGGGAAAGGCAAAATGCTGTAACAAGCTCCAGTAGGCAGTAAACACCATAAATCTCAAAGGTTTTCCAGCATCATTGTTTTTTTTAACTGGACAGCTTGGGTGATGGGGTGTTGTGTTAAAGCTCTGTGAATGTTCTGCACAGTGATATTCCTCTCCAATTATTCTCCTGTGTGATCTGAGCCTGTTAATGAGCAATCACCACTCACAATATTTCACCTTCTGTAATGAGAGTTTTTTATAGCATGGCAGCACATAGCCTCAGTCATTCTCAAGAGTCAGTGTCAGGTATGGACACAGGTGGCTTAGTGAGCATGATGCCAGAGATGGGGTATATTCAAGTGTGTGAAGTCTGGAAGTTTTCTGAGGGGAGAACAGATACAACACCTCCCCAAACCCAAGGGGTTCACAAATCGAAGGAGATGGCTCTGATCATAACAGTGTATTTTTGTGGGAGTGTCTTTGTGTGTGTGTGTGTGTGTGTGTGTGTGTAAGAGACAGAGAGAGAGAGTGCTTGTCTATAAATGTTGATTTGCTTTTAGGAGAAAATACCATCATTATCCAGTCCAGTCACCAGACAGATATCACCCAACATGTCCTCAGCCATTCATTCCTGGTATTTGGGTCATAAATGCCAGTGATTAACGAGGTAATGTATTCAGACCACTAATCTGCGTCTCCTATGGTAATTTGTCCTTCCTTGTGTTGGTGGAAAAGTCTCTTCTCCTCCCCCTAAACAACCATGCCATTTACATTTCAAATGAATCCGTCTTGTTTTGAGCATTTGACCTTGAATTTAATGAGAGACTGTCTGAGGTCTGAGGCAAAACTTCCTTTTGGATGGTTTATTTATCCACCCTACACACTGGAATTTTTACGTTTTAGTGCTTTTATTGTCTGAAACTTGTTCATAGATATCGCCAGCAGATGGCGCATTCATTCCACATTTACAGACAGAAAAAGGGCAGTAGTTTTCCACTGAGGTCCTACTTTTCCTAAAGGTCCCTATAGGCAAACGACATGTGTGTGTGTGTGTGTGTGTGTGTGTGTGTGTGTCAAAGGATCTATTCCAGTCTTTCATTTGTCTTTACTATTATTGCTGTTGTTATTATTATTATTATTATTATTATTATTAAATATCATAAATACACAGAATATGATCACTACCAGTAATAATCATGTGGTTTTTTTTTTTTACAAACAGTTCATAAACACACACAAGCGCAGGCGCAATTGATCAGAGCATAGCGTGTGAAGTAACAATGCAGCCGGCATTATTCCCATGTGAAAACCTTTATAGCCTTTTTCTTTCTGCTACTAGCCTGAAACAGGGGACTTTAGCTGCAACCTGAGAGCACTGTGTAGCTCTTCCCTGCATTGTCTGCCTTTTCTGACCTCTGGGTGACTGTATGAACCTGCCATGCACCGCATCTATTCACCCAACATCTCTCTTTCTCTCTCTCTCTCTGTCTCTCTTTCCCTCTCTCTCTCTCTCTCTCTCTCTCTCTCTCTTCTCTGTTCTTGTTTGTGTTTGTTTGATGTCTCAACGTCACAGTCACGGTCATCCCCACAGCCTCCGTCATGCGTCCTTTCTTTTAGCCTAACCTGACACCGGTGCGGTGAGATGTCGCCAGGAGCTTGCTTCCCTCAGACTCGCCTATCCAGGTTTTGCCTCCCAACCAACCAACCCTCCCCCTGCCCCCCACCCCCCTTCCGTCTTCTGAGGGTGAGTCCCCAGAGATGGTGCACTCATACTGGGTGAGTCATCCATCAGGTACCCTTTCTCTAGTGAGCACCTTTTTCATATGTAAGGCAGGAAAGGGGGACCCTTCCTGGAAGCTGCAGTGTCCAAGCATGAATCATCTTTTTAAGCACAGCTCCACTGTGTCATAGGGCCAGCAAAAACACAGCTTGGCTTGGTTCAGTGTCATACTGTAGTATCATTTTAGTCCTTCATTTCTTTCATGTGTATTAGGTTTACCTGTGATGCACCATCAAGGTTTGTTGAAAATTGTACAACAACAGCAGAAAAACGACATTTGAGCCATGACTCACAGCCAACTTTGGCAGGATCACAGAGCTGCCACAAACACAACTAGATAATGTTTCATAACATCACTTTATTCATTCATTGCTTTCACATTTAAATGGAAATCAGATTTCCTAAGGGTTTTTCTTTTGCACTCACATTTAACAAATCATTAGACAAATGCAGACTACTATGTTACACATTAGAGGAACATTAGATCTTGTGACAGGGATAAAGTTTCGGAGTATTAATTCACTGATTCATTTCAGAGAAAAATGGTCATGAGTGTATTTTATCCATTAATGACCTTAATGTTTTAGTCATTCTGATATTTGGCACAAGACGCCACACACCCCACATTCACATTATGAGTTGCTGGGTGTAATCAGTATGAGTAGTTTTAGGTTTTTGTGAATTTTTTATCATTTGTTAAAATACAGAGTGACCTTTTCTGGCCTCTTTGCCTTTCAATTTTTAAAAGACAAGTGCAAAGTGTGTGTGAGAGAGAGAGAGAGAGAGAGAGAGAGAGAGAGAGAGATAGAACTGAAGTGTGATTAAAGGGTTGAATATAGAATGGAAGTACAGGGTAGAAAGCCTACCCACGTGTGCCACAGAATAACCTTTAAACTTTCAAGATCATTTATCCTAATTTTCATCAGAGAAGGTAATGATTCAAATGGTTGTACAGTGAACAGTAATCGTTCACTGTAATCATTTTTGAAGCGGTAGGGGGCCTCCGATGGGGAAGATAAGAGCTAAAAGCATGTGTTTAAACAGAGCTGGAGAGTGGGGACTTACCAGAGGAACAACCCAACATGGGAATTAGTCATGGGCTATGACAGCATCCACCTCCCTTACTCATATCCTGGGGCAGCCGGCTCGGATGCACCTCTAATAAAAGAGGATTTCTTCTGATGGAGCCTTTGATGTGGGGTGTTAAACGCGCACAGACAAACATAAAGGATGCCCTGTTCAAAGCTCAAAGGAACTTCCCCCTCACCATCCTTTTATGCCATAGTCTATCTACTGAGTGAAGAGTGCAGATGCAAAAGTTCTAAAAGAAATATGCAAAAATGTGACTTTTATAATCATTTATATAATGAATGAACTCTCTATTAAACAGCATTTAAATTTGAATGTCATTATCAAGTAAAAGTAAGTAAGTAAAGTAAAGTAAGTAAAGTAAGTAAAGTTTAAAAAAAATCCAATGTAAGTTACACTGATAAAGTTTATCAACATACAGTATTTTCTGTAAATTCATTGCAAATGGGTGTAAATGGAGGGTTTTGAATCTGAACTCTTCATGTCATCATGCTTTATTGTATCTACCACATCTTTTTCCAAATGCATGTTGGCAAATCAGCACAGTAGCATGTTCCTCTGTTGATCTTTATCGGATCCTCTCATTTTGTCTCTTAGTGAGTGAAAAAACAAAAACAATGTGAATTTATGGAAGTGATTTGACAGCCAGCGTGTGGTGAGGGTTTTAGCGGTTGTTGTGGCGGTGTTGGTGGGTGGGTGAGTGGATACGCTGCGCAGTATGCAAACACGGTGAGAGTGATGGCAGTAAACCTTTCACCTTTTGTTAAGAGCGGTTAGATTACAATAGCCACCTAGCTGCAGGCTAACGCCGATGTAATTACATGACCAAAGCGCAGCTTAAAGCTCAATGACACTGAGCAATGGCAGGGTGTATTCAGAACCTCAACCTGGGGGGTGGTATCAGTGTCCATCACCCACCACCCCTGTCAAAAAGCCACCACATCAAAAAAAAAGTCCCTGCTCTCCCCCCATAAGCATCCCCCCAGTGAAGTCCCACACAGTGCAGCCACTGCGGGAACACTGAGTTCAGAACCAGTCTTGCACACATGAAAAGGAAATAGAGCCCTGTTATTATTCTTTTTCCCAAAGAGGCCTCAGAACGTTCAGGCACACAGTGCAACAAAAAAGTGACTCATGGGAGGTCAGAATGGAGCCAGGGCTTTTGGTCGTGTCACGGCATGCAGGCCTGGTCTACAGGGCGTGGGCGTGCCATGTGAGCACAGCCTGCGTCTCCAGGATCCACTATTGTCCACCCCAGGGCATAGAAATGCAGAAAAGCGTCAACTTGGTGCTCAGAGAAAGCATTACCTGGACCTGTCAGTTTGTAATGCTTAGATGGCTGATGTCATTATCATACTGTACCTCTGGACTTCAAGTGTACCGTCTGTGTTGTACGCTGTCAGTAAAAAATCTGATATAAGAATAATACTGAAAGACATTTCTGTCGAAGTAAAGAGTAAATCTAAGCAAATATTGGACAACCAAGGCAAAAATATGAAGAAATTGTGTTTCCCTTTTCTGTGTTAGTTATTGGATATGGCACATAGATGCATTTTGACAGGAGACTTTTTTTTCTGCCCGACTCTATTTACTCAGTGGACAATGGAGAAGCATATGGGGTAATTCCGCCCTGATGCAATTGAATTCCTGATGCAATTGAATTCCTGTAAGCAATAATATATTTAGTGATGGAGTAGCAGATGCCAGGCATACCCACAGGGTAGAATAGAAAATAAAATCTGTCATTCAATTTTCTAGGCACATATATTTACTTTTGTCTCCCTTTTTTTCTCAGCCAATCTGACTCAATCTAATCTACTCATCATTTTTTCCCACTATGGCTTTTTCTCTCTGTCAGAGGAAAGGGGTTCTTTGAGTGGTTCACAGGTGAATGCTATTCTCTAGCAGAGGTTTGCTGTGAGCTTCATTCCAGAGGTCACAGAGATGCCGTTTGTTTGAAGTAAAACCCAAGCATCATCTGTGTGTTAGCCACAAGCTTACCAACAGTGCAGGAAAGAAAGCACAAACTGGTTGAACTGAAACCCTGAATAGGGCTTTCAGGAGTTTTTTTTTACAAAGTAAATGGTTGAAAGTGACACTGACTCCACAACTTTAGCAGTACCCAGTAATAGCCAGTAATCCACTTACACTGTATCTCAACTGCAAGCGTTAAGTTGTTGTGTAGCATTGACTCTACATTGGGTAGGCCATTCTGTTGTGAGAAGTTCTCCATTCAATCTAGCTGAGCAACACAAAAAAATAATCTGACAGAGTGACAAATTTTTTTTATGTTCTGATGCATCTGCCTGGTCCTTGTCTATAACACTGTGTGACTTACAAAAGCCACTCACTTCATTTTCTCAAATTGTATTGCTTGCCGTAGCTTCAGTCCAGAGCTTTATGCTTTGGGTTATCCATCTCTCTTGGATCTCCACTAACCATCTTTCTTGGCAACTTTTGGCAATTTTGGCAAATTTGCACAAAATCTTCTGACACTGTGACACCACTGTAAAAAATAGTCAGTGATTCAAAAGAAACCACTCTTTCCCTCCGCCTAAACAAAACACTCAACCACCTATCAGTGTCTCTCATCTGGATGCCTCCTTGCTGGGAAGAGATGATGGCTGAGACAGCCACGGGTTCCTCGGCCCCTCTGGCGCTCAGGGCTGTGGCAGATAAGCCAGAACGCGCGCGTGGACACGGCATCTGCCAGTCAATCTGGTCTGCGGACGTCACCCGGTGCTCTTCCGACTGGGCTGCTGCCAGAGACGAGCAGGAGAGTGTTATCAGCGAGAGCGCCGCTGAGCACGGTGAGTAGTCTGCGCTGGGAAGTGGAATGGGCTCCCGTGGATACGGGAATGAGACAGAAGTCGCCCCGTCTCTATCGCAGACAATCACAACTATAGTCTGGCAGGGCCAAGGGCAGACACCAAGGTCTGGCAGGAAGGGAAAAGATATACCTATCAAGGCAAGGTGATGTCCTGCCACATGACAGCTTTTATAGAAAACATCCCATCCCATAGCACCTTCTACAGTATGTGTTCACTCTGTCTGGATGTACTCATGTGCTGAATGTTGATATGGGTGTGCATAAACATTTTATTCAATGAGAGTGGGTGAGTTTGTTTATGCGTATGGAGTCTACTTTATGTCTGTGTGTGTGTGGGTGTGTGTGTTTGTGTGAGTTAAGTGTCATGAGCGTGTGCTTGCAAGTATGTTTTTGCA
>JAGFZM010001815.1:518355-523355 GCA_017657215.1 Limnothrissa miodon | reverse complement strand
CCTTCCATCCTTCCCCTTTGTCTTGCCGTCTCCTTCTTTTCTTCCTCTGGGCTCGTCTGGGGCTAAATCCAGAGATCAAGCTGGTGTTAGCGGATGAATGTGAATCAGCCTCGGGGAGACTGAGAGGAGAGAAGGGGAAGAGTGGATGATGCCTCTCCTCCTGCTCCCTCTCTTTCTTCCTTCTCTCTTCTCCTCCATATTCTGCCTCCTCTTTTCCAACTTTAAGTCTTTCCCCCACTGTCTACCTCTTTTCTCTTCTCCTTTGGTTCCTGTTCTCTCTTTTAGTGCTCAGCATCCTTGTTCTATTCCTCCTCTCCTCTTTCCTCCTCTTCTCCCTCTTTACCTCCGTCCTCCAGAGCTCCCCTCTCCTCTCATCCTCCTACTTCACATCCTCCATCACCTTTCTCCTCGTACAGTCTAATTCTCATCCCTCCGTCTCCACCCATCCTCCATTACTGTCATCCTCCTCTTTTTTTATCCTCCAGAAGCCAATCAATCACCTTTCACTTCTCCCTCTTCCTCCTCCCGCTCTGTCTCCTGCTGTCCTGTGGTTGTGTCACCAGGCCTCCAGAATGCTTTGAACAGATGCGGGTCTGGAGGGATGAGGGTAACCATGATGAGGTACGGCAAGAACTGGGCTGTCTTGCTGACATGCCACAGGCTACACGTTCGACACACACACACTCACACACACACAAACACACACACACACACACACACACACACACCACAAAGCCAGATGCCAGTAATAGCAGGTTATCCATCTCTTACCCCTGCCCAGCATGTGCATGTGTTCACACTGTACACTCACACACACGCACACACACACACACAAACACACACCCTGTCCTGCCACACTATACTCCCTTGTCCCCATTGACGGATGCCCAGGTTGCGTGGCTGGTGGCTGGGGCTGCAAAGCTGACCGCTCCATTAGAGAGGAGCAGAGTCTTGTGGGATACTGGAGCCGGACTCAGAGGATAAGAATCCTGTTTGAAACACAGAACACCAGGAGAGAAGCGTGTGGGGTTTCCTTGGAATGCCACGGGCACATTCTGTTCTTATGACACACTGGGCTTAGGGCTTAAAGAAGATGAGGGGGAAAGGAGAGAGAAGGAGAGAAACCCAGAGAGAGAGAGAAATGAGGTGATGGAAGAAACGAGAGGAGAAAAAAAATGAAAAGATGTAAAAAGATGAGAGGATAAGAGAGAGAACTGAGGGTAAGGGGAAAAGAATAGATAAAAGAGAAGGAAAAGAATGAAACATCAGTTATGAAGAGATGGAAAATAAAAAAAGAGATAAGAGATACAAAGGGATGAGAAAATGCTTTTAGAACAGAAGAGAGGAGAGAAGAAAATATCTTCCCCCTCTCTTCAGAGGCTGAAGAACAGCTGTTGTCTGAGGAGTTGCTGTCTGACCTTTCCCTGCGTGAGTAAGACTCCTCTCCCTCGCTTTCTTTCTTCTCCTCACCGGCGTAAACAGCCAGTAGATTATTGAGCTGCAGGCCTCCGGGGGTGGCCAGGGTATTTTGGACCCGTTACAGGAGCACACAGATGACTTGCAGGCAGAGAGGTGGCAGACAGTCAGATCTCTCTCTCTCTCTCTCTCTCTCTCTCTCTCTCTTTCCTTCTTTCCCTCTCTCTCTCTCTCTGTTCCAGAGTCTGCTGATAAATGATCCGTCTTTCATTATTCCTGCCAGCAGCGCAGGTGTCAAAATCAATGTGCCCATGCCAACTTGTACTGACTTTACCAGTATCTGGTCAAGGAGTGGAAAACAGAATTATACAAGGACAAAACATTGATTTTTAAAGTGCTTCTACGGTGTGTGTGTGTGTGTGTGTGTGTGTGTGTTTGTCTGTGTGTGTGTGTGTGTGTGGTTGGAGTAGGGATAGAAAAAAAAGAATAAAGAGTTTTTAAGCATTTACAGGAAGACAGAAGAAAATAGACCTTGAAATCAACTCAACTCCATTTTATTTGTGTATATCTGTGCTTTTGTGGTTGGGGGGTGGGGGGGGGGTCTAATATAATTTATTTAAGAACATGCAGTGCTGTTGAAGAGGCCAACTGCTGTTCAGCATAACCACTCAATCAATCACAGATCTCTGAAAACATCTGCTGCTATGCTGTGTGTGTGTGTGTGTGTGTGTGTGTGTGTGTGTGTGTGTGTGTGTGTGTGTGTGTGTACGTGTGTATGTGTGTGTGTGTGTGAGTGCTGCTACTACTTTAAAGCGAAGCCATGCAAAAAGAAGGGGAAAAAACAGGAGAGGACTAAATAAAGTAATTTTTCTCTCAAATCAAACTCTTGTCACTTCTGAGCTCCACTTCCAGCCTTTTGTTTTGATTCTTCTCCAGTGTTTCCATCTTAGCCATGCTTGTTTAATTATTGATTCGTTTGTGTCGTTAGGAGCACTCCTAATGAGGAGGGGTGGAAATTGCCTGTGCCGGGGGGGGGATGGAAGATGTGAAACTAATACTCACTTAATGAGTAGAGATCAAAAATCTCACATGCATATGATTAAGTGTGTGTGTGTGTGTGTGTTTGTGTGTGGGGGGAGGGGGTTGTAAATCTTGTATAAGCAATTTCTGAACAACACAATCAAGGGAGAATTTTAATCTTTTTCACATACATCTCTAATTTTCTCCATCTCTTTCTGGCTCTGTCTTTGTCTTCCCAAGTATATCTCTTTTAACTTTCTCTCTCTCTCCGTCTTTCACGGTAGTGTTTATATTTTTTTTTTTGGTGGAAAGATTCTTCTTTCATTAACCTCTTCACACTACAGATAAGAGGGTAGTTTTGTGGTATTAAATTGGCAATATCAGGGTATCAATCCATAGATGCTCATGTATTATAACTGGATAATATCTAAATGTTTCCTCACTGTTATCTATCTATATATCAGTCTATATATGAGTGTGTCTATGTCTGCTTTGTCTTTTGAAGCCATTTTCAGGCTCATTCCAACCACTGGGCCAGATGGAAGGAGATGTGGCACCCATAAGCTGGTAATTATCCAAAGTAAACATTGTGTGTGTGTGTTTGTGTGTGTGTTTATGTATGTGTGTGTGTGTGTGTGCATTAGTGTGAGTGTGTGTGTGTGTGGGGGGGGGGGTGTATGTATGTGTATGTGTGTGTGGGTGTGTGAGGCAATTTCACCAGGAAATGGGTGTAACCCTCTGTAATAATGTCTGAGCGGGAATTCTACTTTTGGCCGACTTTCATGCTTAGGTGTAATTTTACAGAAGAACAGATGATGTCATTGATGATTTCGGCCTCGACACTCTTCCCACTCTCACCTTCCATTTTCTCTTTTTTCCCATTTAAGACCTGGGCCTGATCCCCCAAGAGCAGGACAGTAGGGTGGAAAACAAGCACACACCAGGTGGTCGGGCACACACACACACACACATAAACACACCACATATGCATTTTTACTCAAACACAGATGGACACACAGGCACACCACCTTGTCAATACTTACACAAGGACACACACACACTGATTTGTTGTCACTGGTGACACATGCACACATATTACACACTCAAATCCACACACACACAAACACAACACACAAACAAAAACAATTCCATTAACACATACACACACACACACACACACACACACACATAGACACAAACACACAGACCTCCAAACACACACGCAGCTTCTCCAGCTGTGAGCCCGACAGGATGTAATCCCATGCCAACAGCTACTGTTCAGAGGCTGCAGGTGGTCCTTAAGCAGAGATGACTGCTATCACCAGATTTGTTTGCTGATTCCAGTCCCCTATGGGCCAAACAAAACAACCCTGGACACAGGACAGACCAAACAAAACAAACAGTCAAAACAAAACTGAAAATGAAATGGTTTGCAACTACACTTTTCTCCTCCCTCATGACAGGCACTTGTGGCAATCGTGGTTTCTTCACTCTTCCACTGTGTGGTTTCCTTGCTGGAGGCTGTTCTCGTCTCTTTACGAGGCTTTTGGGAACTTGTGAGTACTCTGATGAGCATGATTCCTTGGAATTGTGTGGTCAGCGAATATTCAAGCACCTCAGCCTTTATTTAAACTGGCTTATGAAATCTCCAGTGGGACAGAAACGAATCAGAAGGTAAAAATGATGACAAAAAAATACTTTACACATAGAATTGCTGCACATTTCTTGCCGATTTGGAGGAAACCATAGTACCTCCAAAACACACACACACACAGATTTTTTCCAGATGCAGAGCTGAACTATTTTCCCCTCACATATGCACACGCACACACATACACACACACACTTAAACCCTCTGTAACTCTCTTTATAAATCCGATGTCCTCTCACAGGTAACATGACAGGTGATGAATCAGTGCTGTCTGAGGACTGTCTGAATCTCCCACCTCTACCGTCTAAACGGAGCTGCGGCTCTAAGGCAGAGGTAGACATCCTCTAGACTGCAGAGATGGAGGGAGGGAGGTGGACTGCATACCTGTGCACTGATTAATACAGCCAGGGCACATTTATCGTGTCTGTCAGACATTTTATCTGAGGAATACACAGTTGATTTCACACTGTCTGGTTGACTTGGATACTTTACTGAAGTACCACAGCTGAGAGAGAAAGGTTCTACTGTGGTAGAAACCATTCCTATTTCCTTCTGCATTCTGACATTATTTTAGGCTACTTTTTACAGTAATCTACCCTTAAAATCAATTTATAAAGATATCTCTGTCTATATGTGTTCTTCGACAACCAATAATTTTCACAATTATCAGATGAACTGTTAACGAACAAATGCTGAAGACTGAGGCATTGATCACTGGATTTCATCTTAAACAATGTGGCCATCTTTTACAGACATTTAGCACTGACTGACATGAAATATGTTTTAGCGCTCTTTGTTTGGGCACGAATGATGCTGATGGATTTTTTTTTTTTTACACCCACCCACTGCCTATTAGAGGAAGTTCTTGTGTGTGTGTGTGTGTGTGTGTGTGTGTGTGTGTGTGTGTGTGTGT
>JAGFZM010001815.1:475890-499375 GCA_017657215.1 Limnothrissa miodon | reverse complement strand
GCTGTTTCTCTGATTTCCCTTTTTTCTTATATGCTCTCTCTCTCTCTCTCACTCTCTCTTACAAACACACACACGCACAGTGAGAGAGCATAGTTTGTTTTCACACCTTTTCAAGAGCGCAAAGGGCTCCAACGTGTGCAAAAGTATATTTTTGTTCCTTTGAATAAACATGTCAACAGTAATGGTGTTCAGGATCTCATTACGGGATGCTTACGAGTGTGGATGCTTAGTCTAAATATGACTGGGGATCTCATGTGCACATAATTAGATTCACAAAAGCAACCAGAGTAACAGAAGCAACAGAGATAATATTTTCTGACCTGTGCTAGAAAAAAAACATGGTGTGAATATTTTGTCATGGAGATGATTTCAACAGGTGGCAATAGGAGTTTTTCTGCTCCCTTGTTTGTTTACATGGTAGAACTGTAGCTGTTTTCATAATTATAATGTCTGGTAAATTGAGATGAACTATGAACTAACTAAGATATTAACCCTGCTGATCCAGAAACACAGATGAAGTGCACAGACTACACCTAAGTGACCTACAACACAGAACTTCATCAAGAAAGTGGTGAAGTTTAAAAGCAAATTGCAATAGCAGAAACCGTATCGTGGAAAACTTTGTGAGTAACTAGAAAGCCAAAGAAAATCAACGATCTTGGGTTAAGTAACAAACATGTGTCTTTCTGCTAAACAGCTTCAAAGCACTTTCTTTAGAAACACGTTTTACAATTTCCTAGAAGTTCATTGGAGCCAGCACTTTTATAAACATGGGACAACAAAATGTAGCAACATCACTGAACATCGCCTCCAAACACACAGACCCTGAGGGGTCACTCTGATCCTTATAAATGTGGCCTTGACCACATGTTTGGCATTCTTACCCACCACTGCCAGGACACCGGGTCACCAGAGGCCAGTGGGGAGGATGAAGGGAGGATATTGAAGGGGGAAAGGGGTGGCAAGGGCCCCCCCCCCCGACAGGCCATGCCTTTGGACGTGGTGGGAGGCAGCAAGGGAGAGTGATAAATCAGCCATCCAAAGGCAATTACTGCCAGTTAGGAGTGTGAAGGACAAGGAGACTCTTAAAGAGTCTGCACACAGTAAGAGGCCAGGGTTCCCTGTCTACAGCACACACACACACACTTTTTTACGATGTATATTCTCAAATTGGGACACACGCATGTATCATGTGCATCCACATTCAAACAAACATAAAACAACCATACAACACAAACGTAAAAAAATATCTTGTGTTCACAATCAGAGGTCTGTTACAGAACAGGACATCGTCAGAAAGTTAGAAGGGCCCCGCATCCTTTTACTGACCCCTCAAGCCCCCCTCTGTTTTCAAAAGGTTAAATGTTTGGGGGTGGGAAAGTTGGGGGTGGGGGTCTTATGTAACTCTAATGTCTTAGTAGACTTTTATGTGTCGCGGGGAGTGGAAAGGCATGCGCTGTTTATTGCCCCGCACATATAAATACTGCAAATTGCGAAGTGTCTTGCCATGGCAAAGCATCAGGAGATGCATGCCTTTAGTAGGGCTGGGTACAATTTTACACTGATGGATTCTGTGCTCGTGGAGACTGTTGCCATGGAACTGCGGGGCACACATTGTTGGGCGTCTGAGTGGTAGCGCCAATCTTTCTTGCGGGTTCTTATTGTTGGATCTTCGCTGCCAAGGCAAAGAAAAGGTTTTGGTTGGTTCTTTTTGGACCCTTGTGCATTTTTCAAAGACTTGTTATTGTTAACTTTTCCCAAGTACTGAGAACTTCAACTTTGAGACTGGGTTTCTATTAACTGTATAAAAAAGTTGTTATGGAAACCAGATTTGTGCTAAATGTGTTGTGTTGTCTGTACAAAGATTCCGCCTAAAGAAAACTAAACAAGTAAACAAAGAAAATAAAACTGAGTGGAAATGAGAGGGAGGGTAGGCATTCTCTTGCCCATGGGAAAATTGCAGGGCAATGGTTGCATGCATTGTTTGTATAGGAAACAGGTGCACACATACTTGTACACACACACACACACACACACACACACACACACACACACAATTATGGCCCATAAGGAATGCTTTACTGACCAATTTTAGCTGTGGTAAATGTTCCCCAGCTGTAGGACTAAATGCATGTTTAGATTGTTTCCTTCAGAGGTCCTGAGCTTAAGTTCTCATTGTGATAACAGCACAAAGAGAGTGGTTCGCAACCCCCATTCACACACACACACACACACACACACACACACACACACACACACACAACCCCCTATCTTTGAAAATCCGATCAACAAGGCAACCATAATTGGAGACTCCGGAGATAGGCAGTTAGAAGTGTTTTCACTCTTTCAAACACACACACACACTCACTCAGATATGCATTTTGGTTCCCTCACAGTCTTCATTAAGAACATAGGAGACAATAACGAGTACCTCAGAAAAGTCTCAAATAATTTTAACTTTTATCCCTCACAGCAATGCAGGACTAAAATAAGGTTAAGAATTTTGTTAAGTCCATATACAGAGTAGTTAAACTAGGCCTAAAACATTTCCTTTGTGTCTTTACACAATGTGGAAAAAGATAATTGTCAACTCTGCCACGTGTTTAGCGAATACCTTTTGGAAGCTTATAGCTACCCAAATCCATCCATTCTTACTTTTGTTCCACAAAAAAGTCAAATTCCTTTGGCAAAAGGTAGGTCATTAGTATTAACCTTTCCAGTCTGTTTTACAGTTGTTGAAAACACGTTGACAGTCAGAAAATAGAATTGAGAGATGGCTGGTAGTGGTACGTATGGTCCCTATGAGGTAATGTATAAGGTTTCACTGCATTCAAGTCGTACATACTCACTCCTGCTGAGGGATTTGTTCTCCCAATTTCTCCTGTGGAAGTCTAAGAAAAACTTGTGTCTGTCATCATGAAATGCAGTAGCCTGCCGCAAATGGAAAGACTTGAAGTCATATCTCAGATGTCACAGAAAACAATTGAATAGGACACTTAATACCACTCTATTAATATTTTCCAAAACATATTTTATTTTCTTTTATAAAAAATAACAGGACTAGCCTGTATAAATGTTTACAGCATAAATGAAAACATAGTTTTATACAGTCTATGGGATTACCTCCAATTAGAAAAAAAAACTAAAATGTTATTGTCTTTATAAAACAATGTTGTTGTTGTTGTTGTTGTTGTTGTTGTTTGCTAGTTTTAGAGACAAAATGTATGTGTGGCTAAACATTTCCTTTTATTTGCCTGCTTACTGACATCTGTTCCAGACTCAAGCACTCTGCTTCTTGTTATGTGTATTAAAGTGCACTTACTGTATATAAGGTGCGATGTTTGAGCCATTAAAGGTAATGGACAGCTATGCTCTATGTGAGCTAGCCTATGAGTTTCTTTGGGTTCTTTGTGTGGTTATAGGCTACAAAATTAAAGTAGAATTTTTACATTTTGAGTTTGAGTGTATAATCAACACCATACGATTCTGTGTCATCTCTGATCTGTTGTCATTTCTGCTAGTATGAGTTAACTATCCTGTTGAAATACTGCCTAGGAATGTGTGTAATTACCAGCCATTTATAAGACTAACGTGTAGTTAGGCCTACCAAGAATTCAAATTACCCACAGCAGTCCAGAGATGGCAATGCTTTTCACTGCAAGCTTATGCATAATGAGTCGGTAGTATGCATGCAGTAGTGAATGAATGAATAAGTTAGATTCCATGGTTGTTTGCATGGTTGTTAGCCTCCACAGTTTTCTCAGTTTAGGAACTTTAAAGTCCCTCTTTAAAGCTGTCTGAGGATGGGCAATGTGCCCCAAAATGTTTTAGTGATTAACCTTTGTTAACCGCTAGAATTCTTAGTGTGCAGACTTTTATCTATTTTTATCAAAATTATTTTGATTTATTTCAAGCACCTAATTTAAATTGAGCATTGAGCATTGTGCATGTGAGCGTTGCCTAACTGACTTCTCTTCACTACTCTTCAAAACTGACCTGGTTCAACATAGCAGACTATGGGCTAAGAGAATAACCAACACTGAAATTATAATATACTTTCTGTCTTGGCTGAACACATAATTCAACAGTTTGAGGAATTGTTTCTGATTTCTGAATTGTTTATTGGATTGTCAGAGCCAAAAAGCAGCAAAAAGACCCAAATTCATCATTAACCACATTATAAACAAACTACAAATTTCTTGTGTACACGTAACACACCAGGCCAAGTGAATCTGATTGTGAAGTGAATAATGGAAAGAACCTATTTTGAGGCAAGAGGAGGCCTCTTGTGTCAGTCTCACCCACATTAAACACCACACTAAGCAAGACTGTCTTGCGCACTGGATAGTGAGGCCCACGTTGTGCATTTAAGAACTCTCCCTGGTGGATGGGAGTGCCCCACCAAGACTGTGTTATCACTCCAAATCTCAACGCCATTCCACTCTATAGATATAAATATATACTGTTCCTCAGAGAGGCGTAAAGTTTATTGGTATGCCATTTACTGATTAAACACATTAATGTTTTACTGAGAACCATGTTTGATGCAACAAGGGGTGACTAGTACAATGGACAGGCGTAGGCTAGTGTTTGTTTGACAAGATAGGATTGCTTAATAATATATATTACTGCCTAAAAACACCAAGTTAAAGTAATACAATGTATCATCCCTGCCACCAGTAAGATAGTGTACTGTTTAGAAGACCCATACAGAAATGTATTGCATGAGTGTTACTTCATAAAAAGCTTAGGAAATATGATATCCAAAAAAACTTAATTCAACACATCTAAACACATATACTGTAATCAAACAGGTATCGACACTTGTGTCTGTCGTCATGAAATGCAGTAGCCTACCGCAAATGGAAGGACTTGAAAACCTTAATCTGGTTTGTGTTTGTATTTTTCAAAACTCATCTCAGAACTGTAAAAATGATAGCCTACCAAAAGTCTACTCGCAGGACAACAACAACGACAGCAACATTTCAGTATAATTTTTCTGTGAAATTATTTAAAAAATTTCACTTAAGTTTAATGTTGCCTCTGTTTGTTTGATTCACTCTACAAATACTAGTCAATAAAAATTACGTCATACTTCTAAAGTTAGCGGGAGGGAATCATGACGAATGGACCAATAGGATCCCGATTATGTAAATGAGCCAAGCAGGTCCTTGTGTAGCGCAGTGGTTTGCAGTGCATACTGGGGGCATCGTTCACAATTTAAACACTCGTTAGTCTTGCGGGTCCGTTAACTCTGAAGTGAACTGCAACTCTACAGAAGTCTTTTTTGCACACTAGCGGACCGTGCATGGTTATCTGAAATAGTTAGAACAAACGTTGATAGGCTATGTATCTTCCGATGTGTCCTTTTTAACGAGAGCGGCGTATTTTTGCACACTACATTGGGATTATAGAAGAGGAGAGGACGAAACGAGGCGCCCAAAATGAAGCACAAAGTAAGTGTCCGACCATATCGTTCCTTCTAGTAGGACTGTTTCCGTCTGGTTTGAAACGTTTTAGTTAGGGTATATAAAAACCCACTGCTTTCGAAATGTCTAGTCTAGCGTTACTCATTTAACGTTAGTTATCCGTCAGTCAGCCCTCATTATCATCCTGAAGAATGTTGCTGGTGGTGTCCGTAACTTTGTATCAATTTGGCCCTAGCTTGTCCCTGGACTTTTCTTAACATCTCGTCTGCATTTGACACAACTATACCGCACCAACGTTACTCGACTTGCTGTCTAGTTTAGCAAATTGGACAAACGAGGTGTGAAGGTTGTTAAATGAAGTAAGTCGCCAGTTCATGGATGTAAGTTAACACGCGCGAATCTTAGCCTAACGTTACTTCCTTTGAGATGCTGAGACTGCGAAGCTGCTACTCCTTTCGTCACTTTCACTAGTCAGTAGCCTAGACTAACGTTACAACTGTTCATGTGCGAATTAAATGAGGCATGCAGTGACTGCCAGTTCAATCTGTCAAAATCTGTAATGCATTATATAAATGCACGTTGCCTCGACACATCTAACCTTTTTGAATTTGTATAGCCTATTATCTCTTATGCCGATTAGCATTTGGGCACACTTTCTAGCAACTTATAAGGGTGGTGATTTTATATAATCTTTCGTTTCTAACTCGAATGCAGTGTAGCCTACCTTATTTAACTGGCTTTGGATGAGTAAGTGTTGCATGCCTTCGTCATGACTCCTGTGACTTCCATTTCAGATGTTATTATCAGGCCCTCGGATCCATTCTTTCCAGTGACTTCACTGGAGTAATTCCATTGTTTGGACCCACTGTACATCATTATGTCCTGCATTAGGCTTTGTTTAGATACAAGAGCAGGCTTTGTCAATGATCTAAGTGTAAAGTGGTCATGCCAGTGGGAGGGAGGAATCCAGACATGCAGTGGGTTGTTGGCTCTCGTTCTCGTTTGAGTGAAGGAGGTGAAAAGGGGGGGGGGGCGGCAACACTCCCCATTCTCTCATTAACATCTCACTGAGCCATTGAGGACCATGGGAATATTCGCTTCCTACTTTGGTAGGAGAGGATTTGGAAAACTATCTCTTGCTCTTCCTGAATGGAATGCTTTTGTCCTTCACACTCTATCTGCGGAATGTAGGGCACTTGGCAGGATTCTCCTGGGCCACTTGCTGCTGTTAAGTTCCATCCAGGTTGTTTGGATTCCTCGTGCAGTGCCGCATCAAATAGCACCACTGCTTAGTCTTGCTCCATTCTTTCCAGCACTTACGCAGCACTAGGTGCATGTGCATTGGTCTGTATGCGCCTCTGTGTCACCAGGCCTTATATGGAGAGGCCAAAGTAATGCAGAGATTTCAAAGCGAAATGCGTTAGAGGCTTTCCCCTCTCTCACACACGTGTGTGTGTGTGTGTGTGTGCGTGTTTCATCACTGGCTTAAAGAGGACGTAAATTATTGTTTGTGATGGGGTTTCATGTCTCTTTACTGACCAAGGCATTTCTCACTGGAAAGAGAAGTGTGTACATTTGTGTGTATTTGTACCTGGGTGTGTGTTTTTGTGTGTGTGTGTGTGTGTGTGTGTGTGTTGTTCTTGTGTGGGGACAGTGGGACCATGGAATGGTGGAAGTGTATTTTTTGAGTTCAGGGTCAGGGAAAGACTGCTGACATGTCGGAGGTCATGCTGCTCATTCACACACACACACACACACACACCAATCTCACACTGGCATATGGCGTTCACACACACACACACACACTCACACACTAGCACACACTCAAAATCTGCAAGACCTGCCCATGCGTGAAGTAGTTGTGGAGTTAGAGTGTGTGTGTGTGTGTGTGGGTGGGTGTTCAAGATGGGTTGGCCTATCAGCTGTTATGTAAGCCCCATGCAAAGAGAGACCACAGGGAATGGTTTTATAAACACTAGACTAGACTGCTGATTGTGTGTGTGAAAAGCATAAGTGATCACACTGTTTGCCCCATAAACACACGCACGCACACACACTGTTGGTTCAAAGCTTTGCCTTCTATTAGATATTTACACAAACCATTAAGGACTCAAATCCAAAACCATTTTTTAAAATTCTTTTTGTTAAGCCAAGGTGAATGATCAACAAGGTGCTCAATGAAACATTGCATTCTCGTTCGACTGACCACGTCGGCTAGAAGAACTTTAATAGAGAATCGACGACGTCATGCTTTCCAGCCAGATCACCTGGTGTTTCAACAGGCACCCCTTCTGAAAAGACCACAACTGGGCGGCAAGTCCTGTGACGTCGACAGTGCCGGGATATTTTCCAACAGGTGTGCAGGTGTGTGTGTAGAAGGCCTGTTATTCTGTGATTAAGGCCTTAATACTTTAAGTCTCTCCTTCAAGCCCAAGGCTGCCTCCTTTTTGAGTTCCGGGCTCACTTGGAAGGTGTGTTGGGCAGGTATGAGGTGATGCCATGTCTGTCTCTCCCTGTCTGGGTTTTTTAGGACCCAGAGTGTTTTTGTCTCCTCTGGTACCATGAGAAGGGGAAAAACATGCTCCCTCCTTTAGATTTGTACACACACGCTCTGTCTTACACATACGCTAATTCACTAATGTTTTTTTACACCCGGAGACAAACGCACATATACATACACCCATACTCTTACACACATACACACACCCAAAAGCTCCTGTTTGTCCTTCATCGTTCTCAGGAGGCTTACGTAACTGCAGCAGAAATAGTTGCGTGACCACAATGAGGAATGATTAGGTGAATCAGTCTTTGGGGCCTGCTGAGGCCAGGCAGTAACCCACTCCCCACCCCTTCCTCCTCTCATTCTGTCTGCTCTCTCTCTCTCTCTCTCTCTTTCTCACTATTTCTTCTTTATCCACTATTCTTTCTCTATCTCTCTCTCTCTCTCTCTCTCTCTCTCTCTCTCTCTCTCTGTCTCTATGTCTGCTCTATTCAGTGTTCGCTCTTTGACTTTCTCTCTTTTTCTTTCTCTCTCTCCCACTCTTACTCAGTCCCTCTCCGTCTCGCTCAGTCTCTCTTTTTCTTTCACATTCCTTCTTTTTCTTCTCAGGTTCCAGACTGGGGTCTGGGCCAAGCGAGGTAAAGGGGGAAAAGACATTGTTCTAGGGGCCAGTGCTTAAAGAGACAGAGAAAGAGGGGAGACGGGGAGGAGAGAGAAGGGAGGGAATTTTGTGAAGAGAGAGAGAGAGAGAGGGAGAGAGAGAGAATGAAAGAACTAGGAAGTGGGAGGTAACGGCGTGGGCAAGTGGAGTTGGATGATGTGTGTGATGGATTGTGTCTTATGTGTGTTTTTGCATTTCGCTGTGTGTGTGTGAGTGTGTGTGTGCGTGTGAGATTCTGGTAGAGGAAGTTAAGACATCTATAAAGAGGAAGTGCCTTGTCCACATGGAAGTTGCAATATAAATGATCTTATTTGTAGTACAGTTCTGTTGTGTTCGTTTTTAAGTTCACTTTCGCCCGCTAGATTCTCCAAGAGGGTTTTGTCAAAGTTCAGGGGTGGGTAGGTGGGTGGGTGTGTGTGTGTGTGTGACAGAGAGAACATTGTTAAGAGACTACTCATCTCAGCCACTCCACTCTCATTTGGCCACTGGACTTATTAACACCAGCAAGACCCAGTCTTTCATTTCCCTTCTTTAAGGCTTGTCCATACTCCCTAGTCTGTCCATCCATCAATCAATCATTCACTCCCTCCTTCCTTTAACCCCCATTTATAACTCTCTGCCTGTCCTCCCATCGTGCTCTCTCTCTCACTCAGAGACACAATCTCTCTCAATTACACACAGTCACACAATCATACCCTTCTTCATTCACACACACACACACACACACACACACACACATACACACACACACAGCATGTCAGCATGTGAAAAATGCCACAGACTGTCTCATATTTGGTCTTTGGAGCATGAAATACAGTTTAGCAAAAGAAGAGACATGCATGTGCTATGGTCCTGATTTGGCCTCTTTCACACCGCAGACCAAGGACTTTGCATGTATGCCTGTATCAGTCTTTCACCATAGGCTAAACAAGCACATGCTCCTCACCTCACACAAAGGGCACGGCGGGGACGTACTTCCTATTAATACCCAGGGCCACTGTGGCAGTGTTGAATGGACAAAAGAGGACTTTCCTCACTGCCACAGTGTGCTCTCAGCATGGACCTGAGGAATTGTGTGCTCATGGAAAGAATGGCCGGGGTGAACGAGGGGAAGATGACGGCAACCGGGCAGCCGTGACATGGACAGGAAGCAGACCCACCCACCCCCAACACACACACACACCCCCACACCACACTCAGACATCTACGACAGCAAGGACTTTGACCCGGGCTGAAAATACTCTTTCATGGGCAGTTTACTGACTGGCTCGTTGTAAGGCAGAGGTTTTGGGGCAGCCCCGATATCCCTCACCGGGAGTCTTGCCAGTTGTCAGCCTTACAGACTGTGATGGCTGCCGACAAAAGCCTCCATGTCAGAGAGCCCAGTTGGACCTGCCTGCTCAGATGAAACACTGTCATCCTTTTGTTTTAATGGCCAAGTATGTTGACACATACAAGGAATTTGGCTCCTGTCATTGTCATCTCTCTTGCAATAGAAAGTGAATGAATATAATAGAAAATTGACAGTACTATACTATACAATGTTTACAATATGCAATGCAATTTAAACCAATTTAGACATAAGCAATATAAATGCATTGATTGTGCACAGACAGGAGACAATTTACAAGCAAAGTATAGATCGCCAAACAGACAAAAAAAAGACTGTCTTTCATATATCCTCAGGCAGACATTTTTTGTTCATTCGAAAGAAGACAAGGGACAATAGAGGAGGTAATAGATAAAAGTCTCAATGTCATAATCCCACCTCTCTGACGTTCTGTGTTTAGAATCTGTCTCTTTTGTCCCTACCGCAGATCTCTAAGGTGGTGTGAAATTGGGCTGACATTTGAATGGGATCCATCTAGCTTTCCCCCTCGTCTGTGGAGCTAAGCCCTTAAGGGTGCTCCTGTAGAGATAGTAAAAAAATACGTATCTCTCTCACACACACACATACAGACACACACACACACACTGTCAGACACTAGTGCAGTGGGATTTAAGTCCCTCGAGCCTAAAGAAAGACAGACACAGAAGCTTCGCCATGGCAACTGCGCTCCTGCACCACCACCCCCACCAAAAAAAAGAGTCTTCACTTTTTGGATATTCATTGTTTTTTGTACAACAAAGAAAAGCTAAAAGTACTAAAATCAGCTTCAAAGTTCACAACACCACACAGGCAACCTTGGGGGCAACCCCGTGACGTAATGTGGAAAACTTTTCCAGTGGACTAGCTGTTTTAGTATAGGTGATGGAATCAATGTCGGCGTTCCCAGAGGGCTTGTGTTTTGTGTGTGAGGGGTGGAATGCATGCGAGGTAAAAAAAAAAAAAAAGAAGACCATGAAGCCGTGGAGGGGAAAGACGGCTCTGTGGCGGGCCTCCTGGACCTGTTTGCCGTGGAGCTTTTATGGTGTCTGAGGCCGGCTGCAGCAATTGCGCGGTGGGTTTAAAGATGACTCGGCCTAGATGGGGCCCCCTTTAACCCGTCGCGTGTGCTGAACGCAAGTTATGTGAAAGTGTGTGTGTGTGTGTGTGTGTGTATAGCTATATATGTGTGTTTCAGAAATGTGTGGGTGTATGGTGTGGTTACAGCTATGCAAGTACATTTATGTAAGTGTGGGCATGTGTGTCTTTCTACATGCACACTGTGTGTGTGTGTGTGTGTGTGTGTGTGTGTGTGTGTGTGTGTGTGTGTGGCATTGAGGCACCACTAAGCTGGTTCAGCAGAAGAACATACTCCACTGTAAGGTGAGGAGGTCACCTGTAGACAGATTTGTTTTAAGTGAACTAAAGTGAGCTAATGAATGTACCCTCTCTGGGAACATGTTAAAAATTAAAGACTTCAGTCGTAACAGATGCCTGCTTAAGTTGACGTTTCATAAACCAACAGTCCTAAACAGTGGATGGTTTATATGACAGTCAAATATCTTCAGATGTTCACCATACTTTACTAGACTCTGAAACCTCTTGGGTTGTGACTGTTAACTATAACTACTATGTGTAATTAGAATCAACCCTGCTTTTTTAACATAGGCTGAACAAAAGCTGAATGGCTTTTACTACCATGAAGGTCAACATCCATGTGTGTGTGTGTGTGAGCTTCAGCTGTTGGGCTCTTTGTCTTTCTGTATGTGAGTAACACTTTCCTCAAGCATGTTTCTCAAAGTACTTTACGTTTAGTCACTTTACGTTTTCACAGGAAAGTATTTCCACGGGCATTGCCACATTAGTCACATAGCATAAAATTTCAGAGCAAGATGGCATAAGATTTGCGGTGCACTGTGTGACACCTACTGTAGCATGGCCCTCTACAACAGTTCATGCTCTCTAGGGTTGATGGAGAAGCATCGGACAAGCTGATGTTGCTGTTGAGAGTTTTGTTCCATTGTTCTAGAAATGTCTTCTTTTAGCACAGCCCATTTACTGAGATGACATTGGCCACATCCCATCCCTGCAGTCACTCTTAGGAACAGCCCGTGCTAAGTCATGGGGTCTCTATTCGCGTCACGGCTATAATTATGTTCTATATTTACCTGTGTGAAAAGAGGCCAGGCCTGTGTGTGTGTGTGTGTGTGTGTGTGTGTGAGAGAGAGAGAGAGAGAGAGAATGAGTGAGTCTATTATTTTTCCACTACCCATCCTCTCAAGAACCCACGAGAATTGGCCCCAATATGCCGCCCATTTTAGTTTTTTGTATTGATGTTCGTGTTTTGTTGTTGTTTTGTGTGTGTGTCTGTGTTTGACAGATATGTCTATTAGTATGCCACCTTAACTTTTCCCTTTCTCTGTTTTTTGCCGTAATGTAAGTTTGTGTGTGTGTGTGTGTGTGTGTGTGTGCTTGCGCGTGTTTTCTAATGCAGTTGCCTCTCTCTGTTACCATCCCAGCAGGGGTTTGTCCCACTGTTTTAACAGGCCTGTCCAGAGGTGAGCTTTATCCCAAATCTGCTTTCACAGCCAAATCTGCCCTCCTCTGGGTGGGAAGGGAGGGGAGGGGAGGGGGGTCAACAAACCTGTTGCCGCATCCCACCGTTTTGGCATGACTAAGGAGACTTTACATCCGACCGTTTTGAAACACGAGTGACTAGGCCGATGTGTTTTATACGCAGGACACAGAGCCAAAGTTAACTGACTGTGAGGCAAACCTTGAAATGCTGTCTGGTTCTATGTAGTAATTCTTGAATCAGTTGTTATGCTACCCTGAGGTACACAGGAAGCTGTGTTTACATTGCACGGTGCTGTCTAGCCTGGCCAAAAAAACATTTTCCTTATTTAGAAAGCGATGAGTCATGGTGCTGCTAAGGCAAATTAGGGCGAAGGAGAAGCAGCTGCACTTCTGCGTCAGCTCCAGGTGTGGACCAGAGAGTACTTGGGACTTCTGTGTGTGTGTGTGTGTGTGTGTGTGTGTGTGTGTGTGTTTGTGCTTCCCTTGCCTTGCTAGTAGGACAAAACATCTTGTGAGGTATTGTGAGTCCAGTCCCCTGGGCCTTTTGCCCTAAAATGCTTTAGCCTGACTGGTCATACAGGAAACGTTCTCACTTGCTCACAGCTGGAACACATTCTGGTGTGTGTGTGTTTTTTTTTAAGTTAAAGGTCAGAGTTTGCCCCTCTGGCCACGCTTCTTGAGGCCATGGAATGCCCCCTTTTGCCACCTCCCCATAACCAAGTCGTTAAACGATAACTTCCCGGAAGCTGCTTCTCTTTAACAAGAGAGTGAGAAAGTGAGAGAGAGAGAGAGAGAGAGGCACTGAAGACCTTTCTGACCAGGAGCGAATGGTAAACACATATGTTTACAAAGGAGGCTAAACGATGGGCTGATTAAGTCACCTTCTTCTGACAAACCGCTGTTTACGCCTGGCGTACACACACGTGAGGTCATGATTAGACACACCTCCCTCCAAAACCAATCCGAAGTAAACAGCAGCGCACAACGACAGCTTTTTATCGCACGGCAGTCATTAATCCAAAAGGGCTTTCCTCTCATTGTCTTTGATTGCAAGGCAAACTAGCAATTAGTGTCGGTTTAGTCATTTTCTCTTTGTTTGGGTTTTTTGTGTGTGTGTGTGTGTGTGTGTGGTGCTATTGATTTAAATCCCCACAACTGCTCATAGAGGCAGCTTGCTCTAAGCTGCTAATTTTTGAAAAAGGTTCTCAGATGATGGAATCTGATTGTTAAGAGCAGATTGATATAGAGCAGAAGTCCAGTGGAGCTCTTAAAGTGTTAATGTGTAATAGCATAGTCTAATAAAACTTTTTGCATAACAGGAAGTGTGTGTGTTTGTGTGTGAAAAAGTATGTCTTCGGTTCACACTTTGCAACTCCATCTCTGCAGCTTCCTTTTGCTTCATCAAGCCCAACTTGACACCCCCCCCCCCCCCCCCCCCCCACACACACACACACACACACACACACACTCCTCGCCTCCACACACACACTGAAATGCTGTCTGTGCAATGCATGTGTTTAAAGGGATCATAGAACATTGTTGTAGAAATTGTTCTTTGCGGGTCAATAATAGCGTATGCAAATTTTTGCGTCTGAAAGTGACCCAGGAGCACTGGTAGAGTGTCTTATGCAGGCTCATTTAAAAGGGCTAGAACGAAGCAATTCATATTTCAACAGGCGGTTGGACCAGAGACTGTTATAAACGATCTTTGCAAACATGACATTCTATGAGCCCTTTAAGTCACACAAATGGATTTGACCCTTCTTAAGGTGAAAGACTTTGACAAAATGACAATACCAGTGTGGCTTTAAAAGCATGAGCGTGGGTGAGAAACTGACATATGTCCATTAGTTCTGAACTAATAGAGGGAAATGACAGAAGCTCAGAGAGCTCAGGGAAGAGAACTTCAGAGTGTTGGGGCTTATGGTGGTGAGGGACCAGCCGTCCCAGCAGAACATCAAAAGACGATGGAGCTTCTCTTTAGCAGACCTCTGGGTCAGCCTTGGTCTAGGATGGGACTGACACCATTCATCGCCTCCAGTTGGTGGGACAGGCGTGACCCCTGGGGTCAGATTTGGACTTCCTGTTGCTTGCTTTAGCGTTCTGTTTGCCATTGTATTGGATGGGATTGGACCGTGTGTGTGTGTGTGTGTGTGTGTGTGTGTGTGTGTGTGTGTGTGTCCATGGCAATAGTAGCTTAGACAAAAGCAGCACTGCCAGACACCCAGTGAGAGATAATGAGGTGCCCTAGGCAGCCATGTTCACGTGGGAACTTTTTCTAATCGGCCAGGGACTCCCAGTGACCAAGCAAAGGCTGGCGGAAAAGAGCTGATTCCCACCACAGAAAACACCCTGACCAGGGAGAGAATGGTGGAGAGAGGGAGAGGAAAGACTTAAAAGAGAAAAAGAGAAAGAGAGAGTGAAGGGAAAACATTACAAGGGGGAAAAAAGGAGTGGAACTCTGACATTTCCCACATGAAAGGTTTTCGAAAGGTTTCCCCTGGAGAGTAGAGATTAGAAGATTTGATGTTGTGCTTTTCTGGTGATTTACATTGTGGCTGTAATGGGACTACACATCGGGCTGAATCTAAAGCATCTCTGATGTGGCTTGCATTGCAGAAAAAAAGGCAGAGGATTTACTAAGTGGATGGGATGTCGGTGGTGTTTGGTGTCGTAAAGAGGATCAGAGCGAGATGTCATGAGCAGTGGGGCTGCACTAAAACGACCTCTCTATGATATAATGAAGGGACATCTTATCACAAAAAATATATGAAGATTAATTTTTGCAAAACCCTTTTCTCTTTTCTAAAAAGAACCCCTTTAATTCATTGTTTCAGTTAATTCTTTTATATGTGTTTTTTATCTAGTTCTGTTGTATGCAAAGTTATTAAGAGCTACAGCTTTGAGTTTTCAAGGTCAGTAATAAAAGAGAAGATGGATTTTTCCCTGAGTTCTGTTGCATGGTTTTGTCTTTCCACTTATAACTAGCAAAACAGCGTCAAGTTATAAAGTCAGACATGGATTTTATGGATGGATAATGATGTATTCGAAAGAAACTTCAATAAATGATTCCGTTTTCTCTTTTGTCTACTTGGCATCCATTCCTCTGCTTGTTGATGGCTCATCAGCAAATATTGTGGCCAATAGTAAATATAGTAGGCCTGTTGCAACCATTGATTTTCAGACCACAGCATGTCTCTGTTCCTGGGCAACATGCTAAAGTAAGCCTTAAAATTCCCAGTGAGCAGGTTAGCACCTCACATGGCGGCCTCTTGCACCCGTGTATGACTGGGTGAATGCGAAGCATACTCTTTTAGGTGTCTTGGGAGTAGAAACGGGCTATATCAATGCAGTGTTTTTGGTACCAGTACCCTGGTGTACAGAGGGAATATTGCATAAGGTTGACGAGGTTTATCTTCTCCTGCAGAATCTGATGGCGAAAGCGTTGTACGACAACGTGCCCGAGTCCCCGGAGGAGCTGGCCTTCCGGAAGGGTGACATCCTGACTGTGATCGAGCAGAACACGGGCGGCCTGGAGGGCTGGTGGCTCTGCTCTCTGCACGGGCGCCAGGGCATCGCCCCCGGCAACCGGCTCAAGCTGCTTATTGGACCCATGTTTGAGAGCCAGACGTCAACGCCGGCGCAGTCACCGGTGCAGAACCCTACGGGGGTTGGTGGTGGATTCGGGCAGAAGCCTGTGGCATCCTCACACGGGCTGTACCAGGTGCCCGCTGCCCACCCTGGCGCTCACCTGCAGGGCATCTATCAGGTGCCACCTGCCCAGGACGTCTACCAGGTTCCCCAAGGAAACGCATTGGCTGTGGATCGTGCACCAACTAAGGTAAGTTATCTCTCCCATCCTCTCTCACATAGATGCACACACACACACATACACACACACACACACACACACACACACACACTCAGTCACCACGTGCAGACTTCCATCCGCACAGATGGAGAGGAGATTAGAGAGGAGATTTGATTTTGCTGCAAACAGGGTTAGGTGCTTCAGAAGAGACGCAACTCAATTACCGCCAGTTGCCGGCCAGCCAGCGCACAAAAGCCAGGCCAGCTCTTTTACACGTACATACACACTCACAAACACACACACACACAGGGCTGGTGAAAGCTCCTGAATGCTTTTTTTATGCTTTTTTAAATGGGGATATAGGTTGTGTAAGTATTGTTTATGGCTTACTGGCATGGGGCGTAATGGGGTTTGACAAAAAGATAAGTGTGCCAGTATGACCCAGTCCAATCCTGCCCAGTTCGATTTTGAGCTCTGGTTCTTGGTACGGGTCACCACAGGCCCTGTATGTGCCCCAGTGGACAGGACGGGACCTGTGTGTGTGTGTGTGTGTGTGTGTGTGTGTGTGTGTGTGTGTGTCCCTCCACCCAGTGGAGAAAGCCACATCGAGAGCTGTGGACGGGGGAACAGCGCTCATGGAAAAACAAACCAAAGCCCTGTTTCGCTCAGCCTGTGGTGTTCCTCCTCGCCTCGCCTTTGCCGTCAGACTCCCACATTTAGAATTGCCACTGACCTCCCCTCCGTTCACTGCCCAGTCAGCGGCAGCAGGGAAATAAATAAATAAACAAAAATAAATAAATAAAAATAAACCCTAACCCCAGGCCTGCCTGCGGGCCACAGAGGAGCCTGTTACGCACCCAACACTGCCTCTCAGTTCAGAGTCTGGCTGCTGGATTTAGATACTGAACTCCACCAGAACAGAAAGCCACAGTGCACAAGGTAGTTATAGCTAAAGAGTTGCCTGTGTGTGTGTGTGTCTAAAAGAACATCCAAAGCTGTAGAATTGGCATTTCACTCTATATGAGTGGCAAAAAGAAGATGACGAAGTTTAAAACCGCTCAGTGCAGTGAGCGAACACAAATATTTTAGCAGGGACTGTTATTGCTAGGGGCTGCAATAGCTGACGCCACAGGGCAGGTCATGCCATAGGTGCTTGAAGCGAGACAGTTGCCTTTTTGTGTGTGTGTGTGTGTGTTGCCTAAAGAAAGGCATGCCATCACACTGCCTTTGGTAGCTGAACCTTTGTGGGACCTTTACCTTTGTGTATGGGTTGTCTACAGAACACGGGTCACTACAGGGGATCTGCAGATTAGACACTTCCAGTGCACAGCACTGATAAAACGATGGCGCATCGCAGAGATAATATGACACTGAACTTCGGACACAGTTACTCAGCTAGGACTTCTGTGACGACGCTGCGAGTTTGTAAGAGGTTCTGTGGAAAATAGACACTGATATAATTGTGTGTCCTTGTCTATTTTAGCAAACGGGTTGGCTTTTCAGGCTAAATACGCCTCTTTCAATCAAGGCATCTGGTAGGCCATTTCATTCTCCTGGAGGGGAGAGAAGACAAAATAATTACGGCTTTTGTGTGTATTTGTGTCTTGTGTGTTTTTCCATTCTCTTTGATGTCAGCAAGGCCACTGTGACACACACACACACACACACACACACACACATAGTGAAATCGGGCAACGTGTTTGTCCTGTAAACACTGAAGGCACCAGTGAGAGAGGTGTCCAGACCCACTGGCTCGTACACCACACAGAGATCGTGCTAGATGAGGGGAGAGGGTGGAGTGGCCAGACGACCACTAGATAGTTATCTCGCTCTCCTATCAAAAGGCTGAGGTCAAGCACACATCAAACAAAAGAAAATCATGCTCAGAGGAAACTCAGCTGCAATTGAACTTAGTTTAATTTGACTTCTAAGGCTTTCTCCCCTTTCTGAAAGTGTTAAGCTAATTTTCTTTCCTCAAATGCAAACCGGTTCCATTCATAAACAAAGTAACTCAACAAGACTGTAGCAAGTTTAATTAAATAAGTGAAGTGTGCGGTTTCATCTCGGGGCCGAGGGTTTGTCATATTGCCCTTGAGAACATTCTTCTAAGTTTCAGAGGCCCCTCGAGCATGGTTAAGCTCCTGAATTGCTACCATTCGAGAGCAATGAAAAAGAGGGGGGCAAATGAAGTAGGGGGGGGGGGGGCAACCAACAAGCCTTAGCTGTTTTTTCCACTGAGATTGGGGGTTGTGTTTGCCAGCTCTGGCCACAGTGAGGTAAAAAGGGTGGAACTGGTCTGCTCAAGGCATCCAGCACTCGCCCAGTCACCCTCATCGAGCTTCAAAACAGCAGACGAGTCCAGCCCCGCATGCACCATAACATACAGCACATATGAGTGGGGCATAGTCCACCGACACTAAAAAGGTGTCTCTTGGCCTGAAAGTAATGTCAAAGAACTGATTCTTTATTAGATTCAAACTACAAAAAGAAAATAAATCTGTTGTAAATCTGTTAAATAAATCAGTCCCATTGACAGTTGATACCCGTAAGAGTCAATGGATATTTTTGCATGCTTGAAAAAGGTGTGTTTGCAAGTTTACATACTGGAGAGTCCCATTCTTCTAATCAAAACTGACTTACTTGAATCATCTGAGCTTTATTGTTGCAAAAATAAAATGAGTGCTCACTTGCATATTGGGTTACGGATGGTCTAAATTTATCTCCCCTTGCATGGGACAGACATAAAAATATTACTGGGAAGCTTCTCTGGCCCCAAACCCATCCTTTTTCACCATACCACAGCAAGAACAATGTTAGCTGCCGTGCTAACCTCTCTCTCTCTCTCTCTTTTTCTCGCTCCCTCACTCTGCCCCCACTCTGAAGTTTTCCAGCCAGCCCTGAAGAATGTGGATGTGGCTTCAATGGCAAACCTTTTGTGTGTTTGCCTAGGTTATTGTGTGCATGTGTGCGGATGCATGCTACGGCTAGGCCAGGCTTCATAAATCTCCGTCAGGGTTGGGGTAGGCGAACCAGCAGAACCATTAGCCGCTTGTTGTGACTGTTGCAGATCACCAGGGTTGGCACAGAAAGGGCCACTGTGAGGTTTGGCTGAGCCCTTGGCAACTTGGCGCTAGGCTAACCCCGCGGATCACTGTTACAGCCTCTGTCCCCATTCGACCTCAGGGGGTACAGAGCTAACACGCCAGCTAGCCCCCACAGACACCCCATTCATGCCCATTACGACGGCAGCCAGACGGGGATGGTGGGCTGAGGCCCCAACTTCGAGAGACGTCTGCCCCACAAAGAGGACCTCTGACTGGGGCAACAGAGGTCGCCTCTCGGGCTATTAGTGCCACACTGGTGTGTAACCAACCGCTTATCATTAAAACCTATGTGGTACTTGGAGCCTCTGGAGGCATATAGGGCCAGGAACAGACTATGGTCCTTTGAGTTCATAATAAGCAGTACACTGTTTCTCTAATTACAATCTCCTCCCAAAAGTCATTTATGATCTCTGTAATAAGACCTCATTCATCTGTGCTCACAGCGCACAAAGTTTGGCCCCCTTCATTTCAAAGATTAATGTGTGCTCCCGAAGAATAAAGGAGCTATTTAAAATGCGGACTCGAGTTTTTATTTTCATTTCGAAACAGTAGTAGGAGTGTTTGCATGGCTTATTTGAATGAGAAAGTTTAGAGTCCCCACCACCACCACCACTACACACATTAGTGTGTGTGTAGTGGTTATTTCTTTTAATGAGTCAGGTTCTGAGTCAGAATGGCTCAGCCAGCTCTTACTAGCATGCCAGGGAAGGCGCCAACCAGGGTCTCTTATCAGCTTCGTCCAAGTTTGCGCTTGCTTCCTCACATACTGTTGAAGAAGGAAAGTCCAACTCCTTGTTTAGCCACTTCCGTCTCCCAAGATATTCGAGTAGAACAAACAGATTAATTATACACACACACACACACACACACACACACACGCATGCACACAAAAGAAAGAAAATGTCAAATATATCTTAAGACTTCCGTACTAATTTGTCGCCGTTCAGTAGACGACTATTGAGTCTCGCTCACTGACATTGCTCTTGACGCTGATAAGATTAGGGCCACACTGATTCATTGGGAGCGAAACGCCATCACTGCCACTGCCGAGACAGATCTGTGGCTGCTCTCAGGCCTCGGCTGCCCCTCCGCCGCGGCACCGGGGCAGATAAGTGAATTACGCCTTCCTGCCCGCATTTCCCCCTCCGCACTTCCCCCTCCAATCCCGGAGGGCTGTCGGCACCGTACTTGGCCCGGGGTGATGGATCTGACACTGATTGGGCACCGGCCTGCAGACAAGGTCATAAATCTATTGTTGGGACAAGGGAGGTCTTTAGCTCACGTCGAGCCTCGGAGCCAGCCGTCTCACCTCGGACGGAGTATAAAATGTTCACGCTTACAGTCCCCTTTTTTCATCTGGTAGTGCTGTTGCTGCTGTTTTTAATAGGTATACTATTACATGGAACATAGTATATTTTACCTGCACGTACTGTATGTGAATTGGATCCTTGTTCTGCTCGTAGCAATTAGATAGATAGCAGTTGGATATCCATTCCATTTTTAATTTATAATAATGTTTTTAATTTGTATTTATTATATATATTTATATTATTATAATTTAATTATATTTCTATAGCGCTTCACAGCAGAGAGCACCAGTCCACTTGTGTCGCCATATTCACCCTGTAAATGGTGACTGAGGCAGGCCGTCTGAAGTCCACCACCATGTCCTCAGGTATGCTGGCGTTCAGCTGCACCTGGTTAGTCCTACACCATCCCGCAAAGTCCTCCACAAGGCTCTTACTCCTCAACCTGTCCACAGTTCCAGTGTCGTTAGAGAACTTTTGCACAAGTATGGCAGGATTGTGAGTTGTCCGTGGTGTACAGCACATAGAGCAGTTCACTGTGGCACCCTGGCATGGCATAACATTTTTAGATCAAATAAAAAGTCTGCAGATTAATCTCTACCCGATTAAGCTCTCAAATTCCAGTGTAACACATTTCTTTATGCGAATTGTGTTAATTTATTTAACTTTTTTTAACCAGGAAGTATATAACCATTAAAGTCTCTCCCAGGTCGTTTTAGTCATTACTCTCTGAATCACTTCTTAATAATAACACGTTGCATTCCAACCAAATTGCTATTGGGTGCTGTCAACAGGCTGGGGTTATGTGGGACACAGAAAAGCAAATGACTAACTGCTAGGTAATCATTAACACGTAATGGACTCTACTGTTTTGTATTTAACGTCTGTCCAATTAAGTTATATCTCTTTATGCCTGTCTGGTTTTGTAGCGTGTGTTAAAGTACTTCTGGGATTGCTTCTTCATTTGCTGGTTATTAATAAACTACAATAAGGAACCTCATCGCATTAAATAGACTTCTCTCTTCTCACTGGTGGAAATGTTTTAATGACTAATAAAAAATATGAATAGGAGTGCAAATTCCAACATTGAGGGATAAAAGAGTTGGGAGATTAAAAAAAAAAAAGATAAGATTATTTTCATGTCATAAACCATGAGGGCTTGTTTTCTCCCCCCATTATCTCTACCTCTCCTACCTACCCCCATTTTTTAGGAACCAAGTTCATTGAAGAGTTGAGCCATTCATTTTCCTATTTCCTCATGCGGAAGCAGGTCCTACATTTGTCACAAAGCAGTCACGTTGACAGGCACGTCGACTGAATTCAGCAAATGGTTGCTGGAGGAGACAATCTAGTGAGTGAGAAATGGGTCAACTGTCATCGACAGACCCTCAGACAAGGCACAGGACAGGTGTGAAGTGGTAGGGAGGTTAAGTGGGGGAGGTTACTCCTCAGTGAAGATAGATAGATCCGGTCGGAACCACAACCCCCCCACCCTCTTAAGAAATGAGTCACCTGTGTGAGTGAATGATTTCCAAACCCCTGCAACGCGGTAAAGCTCCTAGCTGGCGGCGGCTTCTTTTTTCCTCCCTGTGTGGGTTGCAGATATCTTAAAGGAAATGATAACAGCGACATGGGAAATCACGCAGGGTTTTTTTTTTTCTGTACAATGCTTGTTGATAATTGTAACAAAAAAAAAGGTGTGAATAAGGCCTATTAGCTCAGCACACTTAAAGCTTACAGGTATTCTGCACACAAACCCACACACTTGAGTCATGACCCGGGTGCTGTTTATCTCCAGAGAGCCTGTGGTCCATGCCTTTATTTAAGCAACCGATCTGTCTCCCTTTGACCTGAGTTCCTGTAAAAAGCACAGATGTAGGGCAGGGCTACTCAAGCCTGCCACATGGCAAACTTGGCACCTGTGAAATCTCAATGCTAATTAAAATGAAATTGTTGGTTTCTCTCATAGTTCTCTCATTCTCTACTGCTCTTAAAGTTTCTGTCGAAAAAGGGTTTGTTTGCTGTCATTTATATTGGCAGACTTGGGCAAACGCTCAGTAAAAATCCACAATCTGTTAAGACACACACACACACACACACACACACACACACACACACACACACACCACCATCTTGGTCTCCTCTTGATCCCCTGCTGTGCTTCACTTATTCGGTGAGCCATCAAGACGGCTGAGACAAGCGTGACCGAATTACTGGTGCACAATAACAAGGCTGGACTTTACACAACGCTAGAGATCAGTCACATAGTGACCTTATGTTACCTTTTCGTCCCTCTTTCTGAAAATCTCTCTCTCTCTCTCTCTCTCTCTCTCTCTCTCTCTTTCTCTCTATCTCTCAGAAAAAGAAAAATCTTTGGAAATGGGTACTTTATGGTCATAGGGGTACAGTTGGAGTGTGTGTGTGTGTGTGTGTGTGTGTGTGTGTGTGTGTGTGTGTGTGTGTGTGTGTGTGTGTTCGATTTCCCACCCTGCTGCCCATCCCTAGTGAGTTCTGTTGCCCAAGTGTGCCGGAATCATGTGTGATGAAGGGGAGGGCTGAGCAGTAGCAGTGAGTGTGTTCAGAGAGTTGAGGCACACTCACACACATTCAAACAGAAAATCACATTTACACACACTCACATATGGTGACACTCTTTCAACATGGTTTCTGCCTCACATACAGTACACACACACACACACACACACACACACACACACACACACACACACA
>JAGFZM010001815.1:440509-475490 GCA_017657215.1 Limnothrissa miodon | reverse complement strand
TGTATGTGTGTGTCAGTGTGCATGCCTGATTGTCTGTGTGATATATGTGTTGTGTATTGTGTGTGTGTGTTTGTCTGTGTGTGGCCATAATATTTCTCCTAATGGATTAGTGTGGTGAGCTCTGTGGTTTTGATCCATAACTTGCCTAAACTAGTTTTTATTTAACCAAACAGAACATTGAATGCAGAGACCCACCAGCCATAGTCAGGGTATTGTAAGAATAGTGAGAGGGAGAGAAAGAGAGAGAAAACAGAAGTAATGAATGAGAACACCGGAGGCCAAAGGAACACATTATTACCATTTATATATATATATATATATATATATATATATATATATATATATATATATATATATATATATATTGCCTGTTGCTAAAGTCTGTGTGTTTTAAATTCCTTGTCAAAATGGTTTGTTTTGCCAATTAGTGTTTTGTCATGCCACCAGAGCCCACTGAATTGAGAAAATCAGACCCAGAGTGTGGGAATGGGGGAGAGAGAGAGAGTGTGTGATTGTTTTGTCCTCCATGTCTCCGAGTGGGAAGCGGTGCGTATGGTTCCCATTTTCCAGACCTGTCAGTGAACCCTGAATGTTCCAGCGCGGTTATGGCTTTAGAGCACTGTTTTCATGGAGGAGGGGGGGCACCAGGCATTGGGGGGAAGGGGGGGGGGCATACCGCACATTCCTCCGCGTGTCTGGCTCAAGAGCAATGTTACGCACATAGACGCTGAAAAGGGGGGTGGATGATAGGCATCAACATGGAGAGATGTACAGTCCTGACAAGCGGCCGAACAGGAGAGGAGGAGAAGAGGGATGAGAGAGTAGGGAAGAAGTGACTTTATGGAAAGATGGATTGTGCATGCTGTTACCATCTGTGGGTTTTAAGCGATAACTAATGTCAATTACTACTCTCTCTCTTTCCCTCTCTCTCTCTGTATATCTATCTCATACATACACATACATAAACATACATTGGCTCTTTTTCTCTCAAATTCAAATACATCTCTAACTGTCAACCCAGACTTGGGTTAAGTGTTTTTCTCCTGTTTTGATTGATATCAGCATTTCCATCCAGTCTTTAGTGCTACTAGTCCAGACCCCCCCCCCCCCCCCCCCCCATTAATGCATTAGACGGGGCAACCACATCCTCACCAAGCCTTGGCTCACCGGAAAGCCTTTATCACGCGGCTTGGAAAGACAGTCCTTCCTAACCGGAGCCCTGGGCTTAGTTTCACTAATGTCCCACTTGCATTTTGGACAGCCATAACATATGACTCAGTTGGTCAATCATACCTCAATTGGACATGGCCCCCAATTTAAATGGCTTGCTAGATGTGAAGCCTCCGAGGTCTTAGGCCTAGACCTAGGCTATTGCAGTTAATTTAACAACTTGGCAACACAAGGAACATTGTAGGGGCTCCTAAGTTTGTTCCATACAGCACAGTAGCTTTAGTTTATGTGTGAGACTCTTTTCTCTTCAGTTTAAATTGCTAAGTAGCCCTGTTGCCACAAAGCTGTACTATTCTTGGGTCGAACTTGAAACTGCCAGCAACACCGGCGGATCTCGAGGAGAGAACCAGGCTAAACGCAGAACCACTGCAAATTGGACGCGCTGATTCATGAGATCCATAGGCAACGATGATCTAAGTAAAACATTGGCTTACTTTCAGTGATGTTCTTCTGTCTTGTACTTAAGAGGAAGAATGTGGAAAAGTGTGGACAAAAACTGTTTCTTTCCACCACTGTGTGTGTGTGTGTGTGTGTGTGTGTGTGTGTGTGTGTGTGTGTGTGTGTGTGTGTGTGTGTGTGTGTGTGTCAATGTCTGTATGTCAGTCTGTTTGACCTGTCTCCTCTTCATCCTAGTCACCCAAACAAATAAAATGTGTGTGTGTGTGTGTTTCAGGTAGTGACCCCAATCCGAGTGGGAAATACCTACACCTACAGGACTACACAGCAGCAGGATGTCTATGATGTGCCCCCTATGAGGCAACATGGGGTAAGGAACACACTTACTCACTCACTCTCTCACTCTCACTCTCTCTCTCTCTCTTTCTCTCTCTCTCTCTCTCTTTCTCGCACACTTAAGATTATAAGCAATAGATTGATGCAAAGGCTGTCTGTGTTTTGTTTTACAGCTGTATGAGGTTCCACAAGGCAGACAGGCGGGGAAGTCCCAGGGCCAGGGTGTGTACGACATCCCTCCCGCCTCCCAGTCCGACCCCAGGCACCAAGGGGTGTATGACGTTCCCCCTTCATCTCAAGGGGTAAGAGACCACACACACCAGACTATAGCTCAAATCTCACCACTCCATGATCCGCTTGTAAGCTTGACTCAAGGACACCTCTGCAGACAAACAGGTTCCATCTTTGCTTAGAGTTATGTGTTTGTGTCCACACCCCTCACACGCAACAAGTAGTTATCCAGACAAGGTGGTTTGGAACATGCAGGTGATGCTTTAGGTGAGGTTTCCACATTCAGGACTGGCCATTATAAACACTGAACACTGCTGTGTTTTAGATCTCGCTGTGCAAAAATTCTAAACTGACGTCTTATTCCAAGCCAAAAATATGCTAGAATGTAGTGTGGGTGTTAGTCAAGTCTGTTCTGTCGTGGTTATTTATTCCTGGTTTTTGAGGTTATTGCTGTTGGCTTTTAGTGCTTTCTACTTCGCATTTAACCATCGGCAGCAACAGAAAAAAAAAATGGGGGGGGGGAAAGTCAATAAAAGTCAATACAATCATTTTTATTACTTTTCCCCCCATTGCTAAATTCAAGAGTGTGATTGCCAGCTTTGTGTGAGCAGGACCTCTCCATAGCTATTTTGTGGGGAGAGTCAAGGTCTGCAGAATCGCTTTCCAAAGCCCGCTGTCTTTCAGCGTTCCGCCAGGCTCAAGGCAGGCCGGCTCAGGGCCGTCGGCGGCTGGTTTGTTTGTAATAAACGGCAAGTACGCGGGAACCTGTCATTTGCGTCATCCATAATCACGGCTTTCAGAGAAGTCCATTTTCACAACGTGGGGCTGGGCGGGCGTCGTTTCAGGGCTAACTCTGAAGTTGCTCAAATTTTTTGGTGTGTTTTGAGATAATTAAACCGCCAGATCGGATGTATGCAGAGCCCCATTTTTTTTTTTTAAAGTAGGTTCTAAATGCAAAGTGGTCGAGTTGGAGGCGAATTGAGAGGCAATGTTGATGTTCGTGATTGGGGTCTGACCTAGATCCTGACAGAAATCTGCATCCCACAGACACACACACAAAGGCATGGGTCACGTGGACTCAGCTTGACTGAACACAGGCTTTTATGAGGGGAAACTGCCCATCTTCTTTCTTGTGTTTGATCAGATTTTTACTTCTCTCCACTCCTTAGCTTTACTCTGTGCCTCCGTGTCGGAACAACCCAGGCCAGGACGAGGGCAACTATGACTTCCCCCAACCACACAAACCCAAGCAGGAGGGGATCTATGACGTCCCACCGCCCTCCACGCAATCCAAAGCCACGCAGTTCCCCCAGGCTGGCTCCAGAGTGGCCTCCCATCGGCGGGCAGCTGCCAGCGACAGCAACGCCATCTACGACGTGCCCCCCAGCCAGCTGACGTCCACGTCGCTGCCAGCGGTGGTAGGGGCACAGAGGGACGTGTACGACATCCCACGCGGGATGCAGACGCCTCCGCAGCGCAGGCAGGCCTCGTCGGCCGAGCGCGAGCAGGGGGCGAACCGGGGCATTTACGACGTGCCCCAGGCTCAGGACGCGACGCAGACGCCCCGCGGAACTCTGGGAGACGTGACGGACGGCGTGAACCGCCTGTCGTTCTCCAGCACGGGCAGCACGCGCAGCAGCATGTCCACTTCGTCTTCATCGGCCGGCTCGCCCTCCGAGCCGCGGCTGACACTGGACCTCGACTCAGCCGTGCAGAGGCTGGGGCAGTTGCAGCAGGCCGTGGAGTCCTCTAGCGCCGCCCTGCTGGCCCTGGCCTCCTCGCCGCACTGGCGGACATTCAGCTTCATGGAGCGGCACGCTAATGAGGCCCGCACCGGCATTGACCGCGTGCGCGCCACCCTTGCCGACTTCCTGGCTTTCGGCCGCGGCGCAGCCGGGAACGCCACGGCTCTCTCGGACCCGAGCCTCCACAGCAAGCTGCGGCGGCAGCTCGGGCGGCTGGAGGACTCGCAACTCATCCTGCAGCAGACGCACCAGGCACTAGAGGCGTCAGGCTGGGCCGTGCACGTGCTCTCAGGCAGCGCCAAGCACCAGGGCAAGAGCGACGACTTGGACCGCTTCGTCATGGTGTCGCGCACCGTGCCCGACGACGCCAAGCAGCTGGCGTCCACGGTCGGCGCCAATGCCGAGCTGCTTTTCCGCAGGTCAACTCCACCGAGCGAGGGCATGTACTACAGGGGCATGGGCGAGGAAAGCGTGGGCATTGTGCACCCACTCACACACGACCACACGGACGACAACTACAACGAGCAGACCAAGCCCTTCCCTGTGCCACAGGACAAAGCCAACATGAACAGTGAGAAATGCGTCAAGAGCTGGATGGAGGACTACGATTATGTCCATTTGCAAGTAAGAGTCCTCTATTATACACAAGTACCCAATAAAAAAATATACATAGTAATATAATTACTTATTATTATAATTATTATTACTGACTGTCATATAAATAAAGTGAAACAGCCCTTTAATCTGTTATAGGTCTAATTGGTTTTGTGCACACTAACATACACTGTCATTTCTCTTGGTTATAAAGCAAGGAACTGTGTGTTTAGTGGTTTAGCTGCACGGAAACATGAACTCAGTCACACAGAGTATTAGTTTCACAAAGAACAGTCCGTTTTCTGAAGACATTTGCGGACTGTTGACTAAACATTTACCTCTTTAGCAGCATAGACTAATGCTTCCTATAGCGTGTGTGTGTCTCCTGCAAACTTAAAGCCCTCCATCCATCTGTTTGTCCTGGAACAAGTGGATTAGTGGCAGCAACATTCTTCCAGCAGTGCTTTATATGATTGTTTGGTTTGGCTGAGCTATAAGCACAAGAAAAAGAGGCTCTCCCTTTAATCTTAATCTGGAGAGTTGCTGAGTGATGAGTGCTGGGTGGGATTAAGGTGATATTGAGTCCATGCCAGAAGGCATTTACTGCATAGGATAGAAAAGTCACAACGGTGCAGTGTTCAAGGATCAAAAAGTAGAGCGTGTTTGAAATGATTTCCAGCGAACACACACACACGTGCAGTTACACACATACACACACACACACACGTGTATATATACGCACAAACTTACTTACGTGTAAAGCACACTGTGACTGTCATGTCATCTCTTGACTGAATTTCCCCAGCATAGGTATGTCCCTCACTCCTCTCCCTGTCCTTTCCCCCAGGGCAAAGAGGAGTTTGAGAGGCAGCAGAAGGAACTCCTAGAGAAGGAGAACATCACCAAACAGAAGGTCCAGCTGGAGCAGGAGCAGGTAACATCCCCACCTCCTTATCCTCTGCATTGTCCTCTACATATCAACACACACTTGGGCAACCTCAGTTATGTCAGCTAACATAATGTGTCTCATTTATCACACAGTTAATAATGTATCATGTTTATTGGCAGGGTAAGACCTCTTGTTGTCTTGAGCTTATAGGTAGTGTCATGTTTTTCACACAGAGCCTTGGCACTACACTCTAAGAGATTTATTTAACTGCGGGGGTGGGTAGAATTGGACTTTTGTCTCCTCTGTGTATTTCTGATAACAGAGCAGAGACCTCGTCTGCAGAAGCTCTGGCAATGTGTGGAAGAAGGACTCAAAAGCCTTCATTGTCTATCAAGTAATCACAGAGAACTGCCTTGAATTTGAGGCTAAAAGAGGAATGCAATAAAATACATAAAAGGAAATGACTTGGTTCACGATAAAATGATTACTGTATTAAAAATGTGAAAGTATTATAGATATTTCCTAACTGTGGCCACCCTGAGAGGAACAGAGAGGAAAGTGCTCCAGTGGAAACAGGACTGCGAGCCAAAGCCACAGGGCCCTCTATAGGTTTCTTCCCACGCCAAAGGCTGTAGGCAAACAGTCAGTGCAATGTTCAGTGTCGGTGGCCTGATTAGGAAAGTTTTAGGCAAACAGGGCCCCACAGGGCCTTTGTAGCACTTCTTCCCAAGTGTGGTCGGACCCATCACTTCACTCTATCCTTGTAGAGAGTCGGGTAGACGCAGTTTATCAGGCTACCTGTCACATGCAGAAGCAGTTTGAAAGACAGCTGCTGACACCGAGCCCGGTCTATCAAGGGAGAATTGTAACATCTTGAACTTTCAGCCATAGCATGACATAACAAATGGCCCTTGAACTTGCAGATATGCTTATAATCTCACACCCACACTCCCATTCAGGGACACACTAAAATCACCTCAGCTGTCATGTGCATTTCCCCCAAACTGAAAAAAAAATGTCTTTCCCAGCTGGGGAAGCCATGAGTTTGGAGACTGTCTGCTGGTCTGTCTGCTGAGTGTTCCCCAGCTGTTCAAGCAGACACACATATTACTCTCTTCCTAGTGAAACGCAGTGCATTCTCTCTTAAATGAATATATTTTTATTTATTTCTCTCCGCCTTATTTTTCTCTCTTCTGCCACCCTTGTCTCTGTCAACCATCTCTTTTGATTCAATCTTTCAACTCTTGTTTCTCCATTTTTGTGTCCCTCACTCACAGCTCAACAAGCTCAAACAGCTGGAACAGGAAGTGATCAAGCCAGTGGAGAATGACATCACCCAGTGGATATCCCACCAACACTCCACCGGCTCCACCTCCATCCCATCAGAATCCTCCTCTTCCTCCTCATCGTCCTCCTCTTCTGGCGGAGGCGGGACGCAGCTGTGTGGCCGCGACCGGCAGCTCCTGGGCTTCTATGCCGAGCAATGCGAGCAGCATTTTGTGACCCTGCTCAACGCCATCGACGCATTCTTTGGCTGCGTCGCGTCCGGCCAGCCGCCACGCATCTTCGTCGCGCACAGCAAGTTTGTCATTCTGAGCGCTCACAAGCTGGTCTTCATCGGCGACACGCTGTCGCGCCAGGCCAGCACGCCCGACGTGGCCAACCGCGTCATGAACTCCAGCAACGTGCTCTGTGACCTGCTCAAGACGGTCGTGGCCTCCACCAAGATGGCCGCTCTCAATTACCCCAGCACACCAGCCGTGCAGGAGATGGTGGACCGCGTAGCCGAGCTCTCGCACGAGGCCCAGAAGTTCAAGACACAGCTGCATCAAATGGCTGCTTTGTAACACGCGCCCCTTGCACTGTCCTCAGAGGTGGACATTCCAAGCTTTGGTTCAGCAAGCCAAGTGGACATTGCTGTCCTCAGACAGACTGGTCTTACTTGTGAAGCTAATGCAGGTGATCTATTAGTTAACGGCCAAAACAAATGGACCTACATGCTAGGACTTATTTCTTTTCAGGATGCCCACCCAAACCACAGATGTGTATATGTATGTTTTATGTTACAGAATGTTGAATATCATCATAAAAGCTCTGCTTTTAGAGATTTTTCACTTGTAAATAGCATATCTTGTTTCTTTTATGTAAATTATTGTTCATATTTTTATGTGTAGATTGTTTTATATTATTATGACATAAATATATGAGTATGAAATGGTATTTTGCTTTTGTAGAGTGACTTGAACACAGATTCTGTAACATTCCTGTTTGTTATCAAGCACCTTATCAGATGTACTCTCATTGCCATTGGTAGACAAGAGACATGCTTCTCTGCTGGAGATGATTGTAGTTCTTTGTAATTCTTGTTGCATCAGTCTCTGGTTAAAAAAGACATGGGCTTAGTAAAAAAAAAAAAAAAAAAAAAAACTTCCTTCAAGAGTCGTTTGGCTGTTTATTTTTTCATATCAGGAATAATCCCAAGAGGTCAGAAACTTTTCGCATTGGCCAACAAAAACTAAATTGCTAACTGGTTAACGACAAGGGTAGCAGACACCAGTGAATATATGATTTCATAAATGAAAGAGGCTTAGGAAACCAGGCATGTCTACTATTTTTATCCATAACTTACGATAATGTAGACCACATAACCACATGCTATGATGTGTGTTTCTGCATACCTTTGAAGTAATATTTTTATTTCATTGATTAATAGAACCACTGGACTTCTGACTCTTTTAAACAACTCACCGTCAGAGCGACTGTTAAAAAAAGGCTTAGCCCGCTGCCCTCCAAATCAGAACAAGAGTTCTAGTACATGCCATACACACCCGTTCATCTCTCCTGAGCAGGACGCTAAGCTCCAATTTGGCGGCAAATCCAATTTCATTTGGAATGATAACACACCTTATGTAAGTGGGAGAGACAGCGTCACATCCATTTTTTCCCAAACGGGAACGGCTTGAGCGTCTCCTCCTGCGGCAGGGGCAGATAGAGCAGCGTGTACCCTTTTGGACGGTTGCTTTTATTTTACCGCAGGCTAATTAGGAAGGACTCTCTGTACAGGGCCGGGATGACGAAAGACCAGGCTAAAGAGATTTTACTGTAAGCTGGGGGAAAGATGGCAAAAGGATGCCAGTGCCAATGCCTCTTCCTTCACAATTATAAGAGGAGATATGCCTGAAGCTGCAGCATGTTTTTGCCATCAAGTCAGTAAGATTAAGATGGTAATATTCTTCCTTCTTGTAGAATCATTCTTTTTTCTTTTTACATCATATGACCTCTAAAGTTAAAGGGGCATTAGGTTGGTGTCCTGACAATCTTGGAACAGATTATAATTTGGTGTTTTTGGTACACCAGTTTTTAAGCTGTGTCAAGTAAATGCACCAGTTTCAGATGAGGTAGGCCTATGTATCTGAATAACCAAATATATCAGTTTGTCTAGCAGTTGCCAAAAATGACAGGAGCAGTCAAAGAGAGCATGGCTAATGTTTGTATAAACCCATGCACTAAAAGCAAGGCTCTCTCTAGAACACATGTAGAGGAACAGCATGTCTTTTTTTAATCACCAAATTTCACCGGATAACCCAGATTCCTTCCCAGTACACAGGGTGCCACCTCATGGCAATTAATGGTTTTAATTCCTTCCTATTTCCCTGAAGAGATTGGTAGATGACCTTTCCAGCTCATCAGGCTTTGTTTATTTTTCATTCCTAAACTCAGTCCAATAATAAAACCTGAGAAAAATCAGGGCACATCATCTCCCAGCCTGGCTATCCCTGTGTATCATTTATGCATTTGTTTAATTGGTATAAAGGCATCTAAGAGTTCATCAAAAGAATGCCTTACTTCAAAAAGTACAAAAAATGGGTTTGAATCAGCATTTGACTACTGTACATGGGGTAGCCCTAATGGTGAGATATTGAAAGGGAGAAAGCTAAAGTGCTGTTCAGTGGTTAAGAGTGGGAGCATGATTGCCGGTGTTGTTCTTGATCAGATGCTAAGTTTTGAGCCAAGGGAACATTGAAATAAATACTTCACTTGCACAAGCCTTCTATCACAGAAATCAAAATGCCAACCGATACACCAGCCTAGGTCGCTGGGGCTCAGTAGGCCATAAGTGAGCTATATGATGTGCCAACAGATGCCCCCTGAAATGTATGGCATATTGGACACACTTAGTCACAGGTCTTCATGCATTTGGCCTATTTTACTGCAGCCAAATTGCAGGGTAATGAGAGATGTTACTGATGGCACCCAATAAGAATCAGCATTCTGCTACACTTAATCAAAATGTCTTCGACTGTCATCATCAACATCATTGTGCTTACCCTGAGACTGTGAAAAAAATGGCTGCTGTGAAAGTGTGTCAGAGAAAAAGGTCACCTGCTCCAGTATGTGATATCCTGGACTGAAACCACTTTGCCACCAACAAACAATCCAGTGTTGCCACATGGTTAAATAGGTTATGCTGCAAATGTGGTGATTGGCAGTGGTTTTTGCATCATGACCTGAAAGTAACAGCTGAGCACGAAGGCACAGAGACCACAGAGACTGTATCTAATGGCAAGTAATAGGTGTGTCGTGGGTGTGACGTTTTAGTACTTGCATTGGGTGTAGCCTACTGAGGCTGGTGCAAACGGGCCAAGCTGTAGGCAGGCAAAACGTAGCGATGTCATTTCCGTGGTTCACCGCACTCATTTCCTGTTTTTCAGGGTCTAAAATACAGATTGTGTGTTCAAAGCGTCAGTAGGCTACACTTTTCTCTTTCAATTCAACAAACTACTGTACACTTGTTCTCAGAAAATCCTCTCCTGATGGTCTGACTGACATCTCTCTGGGCCATTTTCACTGACCACACAGGCATTGATGCAGCAGTTCAGGGCATTCATTTTCTCTTAGGGTCCTTGAAAGCTCAGCCATGATTCATTATGCCTCATCATTCTTGCACAGACTCAAGGCAACACACTGTATGGTTTAGAGGAAATTGGTGTGTAAGAACAAAGTGAAAATTGTAAAGTGGGGGTTCTAATATCATTTTCTTTGAGAAGGAATGAGATTATACTGGTATGTACTGCAAAAGATAAATAATATTCTGAAATCCATGTGGAGTTTCAATAAATGTTTTAACCGTTATTGTTAACCTTTATTGTTGAAACTGACTTTACAAATGCCTGAACACTTCACAAAGACTAATAGTGCCATCTCGTGGCCAAACACAGTATTGCTTAACTGTGAAAGACTATCCAAAACCACTTATTTCAGATGACATTTTGTTATCTACAAGGACAAGGCAACTTATATCATGTGGAACTATAACAAGAATAAAAACTAGAAGTACTATCATGACAACTGATGTCTTCTGGATGGAAAGTAGCGAATTTGTGACACTACCAAACAATGGGAGATGGCAGTCTGTTGCTCACTTGAGCAGAGCAAACTAGCATAATTTAGAACATTTCTTCAAAACACAAAAGTGGCCAATTTGATGCCCGAGCTTATACTGTCTCTCCAACTGTAACCTCTTGCTCTCAAACACAGCAGTATGTGATCTCCAAAGGTCAACCCCCATAGTCCATGTTGTCCATTTGTGATAGATCATTTTTCATCAGTATGCATTAGAAAAAAATGTCACTCACAGACTCATACATTTTTTTATCAAATAGATTTATTATGAAGGGATAACATTGGTTGGCCAAAAAAAAGAGATAAACTTGAAATGGTAATGGTTATCAGGTCTGACTGACAGTTCAACATTTTAACCCTAGTTACTACATTTGTTTAGAGGCACGTGGGGGTGGGGTGATGAGGCGGGCTCAAGTGCTGTCGTGGTGACTGTGATAGTACCATGACAGCTTTTAGTGCAGCATCAATGAAGTCAGCAACACAGCATAGTGATAGATTACTGTCAGTTTCCCATGAGAAATTGGACATTATTGTAGTTTCAAAAGAACATTTCTCTTGTCCATGGATATTGAACCGTAGTGATACATGCATTTTTCTTTTTGACCTCTGACATAAAAAGACATCAACATCATTGCACTTAAGAAAGTTGTATCACATTACAAACTCTGAGACAAAACAGTGAAGTTGACATAAGTGGAGGATGTTTGGTTGTCAGTTTAAGAACGTTTTTTTTTAAATGTCTTTGAATTAGGCTACCTTTTGTTTTATATGTGTCAGGATATCAATGGTGGTCAGCTGGACAGTTGCTAATATTTTGTGTTAATACAGAAAAAAAACACCCTCTATTAAGCTGACCTGTAATTGATATAAATCAGCAATATGACTTTTTGTCTTTTTGGAAGGAGTAGAGAGGGCCATAAACCTGTATAAATAAATGGAGACAGAACCACAGTCACGGCCTCCACCCCACCATGACTTAATGGATGACATTTGTCACAATCAACAGCTCTGCCAAACTTGGTCAAATGGAGTAGCCTACCAGGAGACAACACAGACAGACCTCTAGAGCCTAAAATGGCACACAGTGGGACTGTAGTAAAAGACACCTGGTCTAAGTGAAGGGTCACATGTTGGGGTAAGTTTAACAGGAAGGCGTAAGGTTGAACAGTTCAGAGATGGCTTGCATTTAGCGGAGTGGGATAATCTGTTGGGCGGAAGAAAGCTCTGGCTGGTGATGGCCTAGGGATGTGGCTTTAGGAGGCGACATCCTGAGGTACGACTCTCTGGCGGGGCTTGTGTTTGTGCCGAGGCGTGGGTGGAGAGCTACGCTCACTCTCGGACTCAGACGGTTCCGTCTCTGCCTGCGGGGAGCCAGTGTCACCCACTAGCTCACGCAGAAACTTGAACTTGGACAGGAAGAACTGCCAAACCACATACCATCCTGCGTGGACAAATGTCAAATGTTGAGATGGAAAACGAGATCAATGTTATGCAATGTCACAGAAACAGTAGACCACATTTGCACTCTTATAATAAGTGTTGGACAAACAGTTTGTGTTTGAATTCTGTTCAAGCCAGTCACAGTACTAGGAGTATGACTTTTACATGGTTTGGGTCTGACCTGAATGAAGAAAGTGATTTTTACGCACCGAACACCATGAAGAGAAGGACACATATTAGTGTGGCAATTATGACCAGAACAGTGAGTCCAACGCTTTGCCACATCTTCCTCGATTTACCCTGCAAAAATAACCAAACGCTTTCCGATTTACATATAACATTCAAGAGGCACACTGTTCCAAAGATAGTGCAATCTGATAGGTAGCAGAGGTCCAACTTGGCCCCTTCACTGACTAAGTAAACAACATTCAAAGTAACGTTACAATGTTACAGCTAGAAGCTAAAGCTATGTTGGTTAGCGGCACATAACCCAACGTTATGTGCATAACGTTAGCACATCAAAACATGGGCTACATACAACAGATGACAACGTCCTCGCTTGTCTCACGCTAAATCCAGATGCGTCCTGTGTCCACTGCAGAAAGGACGGACGCACTTCATCTGGTGCCTTTAGGCTTTTGTGTCTCTACATTATTGCAACATTCCGGAGTTGCTTAGATAACAGAGCCGACTTCTACAACAACTCCAAAAACGACGGCACCCGCCGCAGTTACCCCGGATGGACTTCTTGCCATATAGCCGTGGTGGATGTTGGGTCGTGTAGTTCTAGCAGAGAATTTCCGTAAACATGCTCTGGTACTAATAGTCTATCAACACCGTTCGCTTTATGGGTTTCGTGTGTGTGTGACTTAAGTGTTATATCGTCTATTTTTTAAAGGATGCATTATTAAAACAAAAAGTAAAACGGTATTAGTTTAAAAACCAAATGGCTAGAAAAAAATGTTAACAACAAAATAATCACGTTAACCAGCAGTGGGCGCTTGTGGACAGTAGAGAGAGTCGTATTGCAAATGATGACCTATTAAGGTGAACACGTCTGGCCTACTTAATGAACTGAAAGTTTTGCCCATCACTAACATTCCAAACAAATAGGCTGACATTGCCTGTTCTGAAACATTGCATACAATTCTTAGATTTGTCTTGTGCTCATCTTCTTTCTCAATTTATCTTGCTGCATAGTCTATCTGCACCTGAACCCTCCTATTCACTTACAGGACTTTTTCTACAATACTGTGTATTGTTCACACTGCCTAGGGGCCCTACTGGCTACATTAGCCCATATGCACAACCCCTCCTTTTACTGTAACTACATACTTGACCACTAACAGTAACTGTAACCTGATACTTGACCTGCATACTTGACTGATGCATGAACCTGTTTATGGCTCTGTTAGACTTATCCCTGCACTGACATTGAAATTTTATATTATTAGGCTATTTTTATTTTTTATTTTTATCTTATTGTCCATATTCTTTATTGGAACTGTTGAAGTGCTATGCTTATTTTTTCTGTTGTCCTCTTTTATATATGCACATATTTATTGCTAGTCAATAGACTTTTAACCTGCTGCACTACTGGACTCATTTGCACTGTTGCACTACTGGCTCATTTGCACTACCTTAACACACACCCCATACTGTACCACAGTACACTCATGCACATCTCTACCCATAGTTTTTGCATTCTATTCTTATTTTTAGTAATGTTGATCTAGTCATGTTGTTTTGTTGATCTGCTTCTTATCATCCTGTGTACGCTGTAGTATATGTTGTGTGTGATTTTTCTAAGCTGCTGGGACCTTGAATTTCCCCTTGGGGATCAATAAAGTATCTAACTATCTATCTATCTTCATAGCTGCAAAGTATGGGAAAGTAGCCTATAACACTCTAGTAATACCTCGGAATGGAGCATTAGGGTGGAAGTCCTCACACAATGAACACTGAAACAGGTCTGGACAGCAAGACGTGCCTTTTTAACACTTTTAGCTTATGGAAATGGTTGTCTAGTCTAGCCTATGTGATAAATCCTCATTTTCTTTAAATTTCACATCAAAAAGTAATATTATATTGGTGTATGAAAGAGATATTCAGTATTCAGAGATATTCATAGTGCTTTAAAAAATATATTTGTGTCCCTTTTGCAAATTAGCAGGGGTCAAAAAGTGTTCCACTGTATAAGAGAAAGTCAAATCTGTGAGAGTACCAGTAAATGAACTTCTTGTGATTAGGCCATGAGCACTGGGATGTCAGAATCATGTTCATGAGGATTCTTGTCAAGGGCCTATCCTTTGTGTAAACAGCTAATCTACATGGGTGTGGGTTGGAGCTTGAAAATCCTTTGTGTGTGCTTATGGATAGTGTTGGGAATGTTATTTTGGAAATGTAATTTTTTAGAGTTACCCAGCTAAAATGTAATAGTATAACCATTTCAATTACTTTAAGAAAGTAATGGAACTAAAGCAATGTTACATTTAATTACTTTTGGATAACTTTTCCATATTTTGAATTATTATTGTCAACTTTCAACTATTTCCAGTTAAAACCTCAACACCTCTTTAATCACTAAATCTTGCCGTTCGATTTTGTGTGGGATTTTTACTTCCTGCCATAGGCTAGACCTACACTGAGTTTCTATCTGACGTTGCAGTCACACTCGCAACTGCAGACTGCTTGTAGGCTGTAGATCTAGCAGCAAGTGGGTGGAACGTGGAACTGCCAATTTAAACATAATGACAAATGCTTTTCTGCAAAAGATATTAAGACGTAACTCAAAATATAAACCTGAATATTTCCTTAAAGTAACTGTAATTTAATTAAACTATTTTTCAAAGTAATGTAACTGATTACATTTATTTAGTAATTGAATTACATCATTTTTTACATGTAACCATCTTTATGACATAGTGAGTTTATAGGGACTATTCTGTTCTGTTCTTTTCTGCCATCATGACCACTGCCATGTTCAAATTCAGAAAAATAAGACAATACAACATTACATCAGAGTGAAATCACTTGTCTCAACTTCATGCTCACTTCATGCTCACATAATGTAGTGGAGCAATATTTGTCTTTAAAATGTAGTGAAGAGAAAGTCACAATTTACAAATACCTCAAGGTACAGATATTTTAAAAATATACTTAAATACAGTATGCATATATATTCTTTTTCTATATTTTTGGGCTTTTTTTATTGATAGGACAGTGAAGAGAGACAGGAAGTGAATGGGAGAGAGAGAGCAGGGATGGGATCCGGAAAGGACCACGGGGCGGAAATCGAACCTGGGTCGCCGGCGTACAGTGCAGGTGCCCCAGCCAGTTGCACCACCACAGCTGGGGCCATGCATATATATTCACTTAAGTTGGCGCCTGTTGGTGCAATAATAAGCCGAACGTCTTGTCTATTGACTAGGAGAAGGAGACGTAAGGAGAAATATGAGGAACAGAACATACAATGACCTTCTCACAATTGCAAATATGCAAATCCTGAGAGAAAACAGAGAACAATCTCTCTCTTCTCTCTCTTTCTCTCTTCCTCTCTCTCTCTTCTATGATTTAGTCTTAGTACCCAAACAGCCAATTTCTTATAGTTTATACAATATGAGACATGCAGATATTTTAAATCACTTAGAAATATCAGAGAGCAAAGTGTAAGAAAATGAAAAATCGAAATCTTTAAGGGTTGAAAGACTATGTACTGAACGGATTGCTGCAGCAGTTAGCAACAGTAACATTTTCGTTTTTCATTACCTTAAGCTTGCAAGAAAAACAAACTGACTTTTCTTTCACTGAAGTCAAAACTCACTTTGACATGCTGTTGGTATTTCACCTCTAAATGGCAATGGACAGAGGCAGTTGTGCTGACATCATACTTTGAATGTGCCCAGTCTTGTTGCCATTTGATGAAGTCTCTTTCATCACATTCACACTTCTTTGACAAGCTGCTAATATGATAATTTCCTCACCGTGTATGCCTACCTGCTACTACTCCTTTTCTGTTTTAATATTTCACCTGATGAAGACGTTCGTTATTACAAAACCTGACTGATCAACTGTATTATGAAAACTGAATTCTATGCATAAAGTCTTTGTTTGCATATACCATGTAGTACTTGCTCACATACATTCCAAACACTCCTAAAATCGAGTTCCAGGCTGCTCCAAGTTCTAGTCACAAGCAACTACCCTACCTGTTTGTTCTGCTTTAAGTTTCGATTGATCAATTGAATTAATTTGTGTTTAGTGTTTCTTTTAGTTTTGTTGTTTTTTTCTTCTTCTAGATTGTCAAAAGAGATGCTGACATTTTTGGTTCCAGATATCAAGTGCACATGGAGGCCAAAGACCAATCCTCAGTATACCCAACTGAGGAGATGGTGAGCACATTGAAAGTCTTTTGTGAATGAAATGTACTGTACATAAATAAAAGTGCCTTGCCCTGATAATAGATAGATAACAGAGATAGATGGCCATACAATGTTGTTTCTGTTATTAGATTTGCATGTGTTGAGTCTCACATAGTCAGACTAAAATTTGAATAATGTATTTTTTATTTATTTGTTTATATTTATTATTCTCTTTTGGGGTATTCATGTGGATTTTTTCAAATATCTAACATAAGTATTGAGTCATCATTTCATCTTAGATAACCCTATGTCTTGGTCCAATACACTTGGTCCATTAGCATCCTCTATAATTTCCAGAGTTAGTTTTACATTTCAGAGTTTCAGAGAAACTCATCAGCAACAGGAATTGGCCTGTGGATTGTTTGGTGAGAGTGGTAGACATGGAAATAGATGCTGCAGATACTCTCAGATTACCATTAGAAAAGGAAGTACCTCATTGTCAGGTGAATATAGAATTCTGGAGAATTCGTGACACGTCAAACACACACATGCACACAGAGATAACAGTTCCAGATTTGTAGTGTTTTAACTTTTTAGTGCCAAACATCAGTAAGTGGTCACCTCGCACACTAATCAACTTTTTAAACAATTTTGGACACTAACATGTGAAGTGTTGCTAACCTCCTTTTTTCTGTCAGAGGACAGAATACATACACAGACATATTCTTCACACACACACAAACACACACGCTTCTAGTCTATAGATCTAGACTAAGCAGTGTGTATTTAGTCAGTACAACCTTGATCTTGGAATTCTCTCTCTCTCTCTCAAGAACATATGTTCACACCATTCACACTACACCCTTAAAAATAAAGGTTCAAGTTAGAACCAAAAGTGGTTCTTCACAGTGATGTCATAGGGGAACCTTCTTTGGTTCTACAAGGAACCTATTCCCGGATGGTTCTTCAAGCAACCATTTATTACCAAGTTCTTAAAAAGAACCTTATTAGGTTTTTTGTGGAACCTTAAAAGAATAACCTTTTAAGGTTCCACAAAGAACTTTTTATTGAAGGGTTCTCTGAAGAACCAGTTCAGTTCGGTGCTTTAGAAAACCAATACAGGTTTTTAGCCATGTTCCTGACAGAGCCTTTACTGGTTCCATCAGGAACCTTTCATGAAAGGTTCTTTGCATATCTAGTAACTGTTTTTTTTAGAGAACTGTTAACGGTTACTTAGAAACCCATCAGCTTAAACCAAAATCCTGTTCCTCTGGAAAATTTTGGATCGATTTACATTACATTACTGACCAATACCTGTCAAAGCTGTTTTCATCAACCCCCAGACAAAATTTAGTTTTACATGTTATGAAGGGATGCCTCAGCTATAGCATGCAATAGATTGATGTGCTGCTAGAGAAAAAAAAAAAAAAAAAAAGACACAAATGCAGTTCTTTGCAATATATGAATTTTATATTTCTCTTCAAAATATAAAATTATTCCTCAAAATAATTGCTCATCACAAATACACAGCACTTTGACACTGCATTTTGCTACATTTGATAGCAATTGATAATGTTAATTAAGCTTAAAAAGCTTCTTGACAACACACGTAAAGCAATCATTCTATCGAATAGTGACCTGGTCATTTTTGGAACTGATGATGTACTTTCGCATTGGGCTTTTCAGGCTCCCGATGCAGACGAGTTGCATTCTTGATTCCATCTCAGGGCTGGTAGAGAGGGTCGTGATACTGGTTCCCAGCTTTGAAGAAGGGATAAAGGGATAGATATGCAGTGTTTCTTTGTTAGATTAAGTTTGATATGGTGCAATAGGTTAAATGTATACAATATTAATGAGTGATTTAAAACACACACACACACACACACATTCAATAATTTGAATGAAAATAATCATTTTGCAAATGATTACCAACACAAAGTACTTTACAACAGTCCTTGTGAAACATACCTGCTCAAATCAACTGAGTAGAATATTGCAAATTCCACACTGTTATCAACACCCTGGCATAGCATTTTTCATCTGGAAAAAAAAAGAACAAAAGAACAAAGACTTTCAGTATAATAGATGCTTTAGCTTTAATGTAATGCACTGAATCAAATAAGTCAAGTAAATGTTTCTAGTCTATTTAATCAAATCATGCTAGGGCGAGTTAAAGGGATAGTTCAGTTTTTAACACATTGAGCCCCTTTCACAGGTTGTCTATAATGAAATAAAGTGGTTGACACCAAAATCTTGATGATTGCTCCTGTCTCGGCTATTTGGGAAATATAGAATCGCCTCTGCCTGCCTTTAAAATGGCTAGCAATGGGCATGTGTTGTTTCTATCCTTTAAACACTGGTTTTAAAAAAGTGCTACTCATGGAGTGATTAGTGGCGTTTGCTGATGTTCCAACCAAGTATCGTAGCAAAATACAGTTTCTGTCATGTTTTATTTGCCATTTTGTAAGTCCCATAGGGATCTATTTGCTCCTTCATATAAACAAAGTGCCAAATAAAACATGATGGAAGCTTTCTTTCGCTACGATACATGTTTTGGAACATCATTGAGCACCACTAACCGCTTGATGAGTAGCACTTTTTTAAAACCAGTGTTTTGAGGATAGAAACAACACATGCCCATTGCTAGCCATTTTGAAGGCAGCCAGAGGCGATTCTACATTTCCCAAATAGCCGAGACAGAAGCAATCGTCAAAATTTCGATGTCAACCACTTTATTGCATTTTAGACAACCTGTGAAAGGGGCTTAATGTGTTAAAAACCGAACTATCTCTTTAAATATTAAACATTATATTTACTTAACTCGTTTTAGGCAACAAGTTTCCCCCTTATATTCAAGTAATAATTATACTGTCTCCTCTTCTCAATTTTACTTGCATGTCACCATGCAAACCTAATTCCTCGGAATTACTCTTTCTAGTTTCATTTATTAATTTGAATGAAATTTTGCTAATTATTACTAACACAAAGTACATTACAACAGTCCTTGTGAAACATACCTACTCAAATCAACTGAGTAGAATATTGCAGATTCCACACTGTTATCAACACCCTGGCATAGGTGGCAGATGTAGCATTTTTCATCTGGGGAAAAAAGAACAAAGACTTCCAGTATAATAGATGCTTTAGCTTTAAGCTATATGTTTTAGCTTTAAGTGGATTTTGTTAAACAAATGAACAAATCTCAACCTGAACTGAGTTTAACTGAGTAACTGAAATGAAAACTAGATCTCTAGAGATTTCTGCATTTGAGAATGGGTTTGGTTAAAAAAAATATATACAGGGGAGACTACTGGGCAGAGTACTGGCGAACAGTAACACTGGATTAGGCATATTCATGACACGTGAGATTCATACGCTACCATGGATACAGGCTCCGAGTCCTCGGGCACGAAACACGAAAAATAAAACGATAGATTAGCCGTCTTCCATGCCATTACCCAACCAGTTGTTAGCCTACTCTAGCAAGAGATCCTTGAATTGTTTGAGAGCAGATATGGGATATCAGTAAACTCATTTAGAAGCTATACAACTATACAACTGCCATACAACTGTAGTCATGAAATTGTGGTTTTAAAGCCATGAGATATTCAGTTAACCTTAGCATTAATTTCAAATTCGTGGTCAATAGTCACAGCCTGAAAGAACTAGCTAGTTCATATGGCTAGCTAGGTGGACTGTTAATGTCATAGACAGGTTAAATCGTAGCAGACACAACTACATCATGAAAAAACTAGGTTATTCAATTCAAACGAAACTAATTTAAGAAAAACTTACTTGATCTGTTTGCTTGGAGATGAGAGTAGCATCTTTGCCGTCAGCTGCAAGTTGTTCCCGAACGACAGAAGAATGATAAACGGCGGGCGAAACTATCAGTTCAAATACACAGTTGAGGGACGTGATTGGGCAATGAATAAAACAACCGTTATTTGCCACAGTTGGACAAAGTTACATGGGCCTAATGAAATGCAATATTTTTTAATAAACTTCCCTCCTTCTGTGTTATTTACTTGGCCTACCAAAATGTGTTTTATTTTTTATTATTAAAATAATTATTTTTAACGTCCTTCCTGACACGTCACAGTGCCAACTTTTCAGGCATGAGAGATTATACACATAGTGAGTTAAAATTCTACACAAATAGTGTCAGGCTGTCTACACATCAGCATGTGTTGTTTTTTGACACATCTGTTTTTGCAGTGTGGTGGAGAGTTATGTTACAGACAGTCTATCTATTTTACTTGTACTTACTTGACAGGTGATGTTAAAAAAATGTAATGAAATAAAATAAATAGTAGAGTTAACTGTGGGGATAGTAGGCTATCCTAACAACAAGGTAAACCACGCAGAAGCCCTGCCTCCTAGAATTTAGTGTATATAATATCTGGCTCTCTGTATACCTTTGTGCATTCATGGTTAGGCTAAATATGTAATTGCAATTTCAAGAGGATCACACCCCTGGAGGTGCTTAGGTTCTAATAATTTGTTCTCATTCAGCATTGTGTCATTACAAAGTAGGTAATCAAGTAGCCACAAATTCTTACTTAATATGATGTATAATTACATTACTTAATGACTGCTCTATATAAAAAGCAGTTGCCTTTATCGCCCTTTACAATAAAAAAATGACCTCATTACAATCATTCCTCCACACAGCCACAAGTTAGTCAGTCAATAGCCAAAAAGGTTCCTCAAGGCACTAAAGGTATGACTTAGAACCCTTTTTCTTTAATTCAGTTCCCCAAAGAACCATAAACAGCAAGAAAAGGTTCTTTAGCATAAAAAGGTTCTCCAGAGCACTTAAAGTGCCTCAGAGCACTTGCGAAGAACCAGTTTTTCTTAGAGTGTAGGCTGTGCTATGGCAATTATAGTTTTATAGTTTGTGCTGCTGGTGCTCGCCTACCATACTTTGCATATAGTGATTCTGAGAAAACACTTCACATGCTCTAGCATACCAGGTATTGGTGGTGGTTAATCCAGTCTGTCATTATCTTGGCTGTCAGTGTAGACTAGGCACATTATCAAATCTAGGATACAAGAAAAATTGATATACAATTTCAGGGGATTAGGGATATCTGAGACAGCAACAAAGTTTAACTTTTTCGGTAGCCTAACAAACTTGAAATTGTAGTCTGGGCTCAATTATCAGAATTGGCGGTTGTCTTTCAAACTGCCTCTGTCTACAACCCTAGGCTACATCACTACATCTAGATTTTTCAGTGTCACAGCCCTGTCAGCATTGTGCTAGGCGCACCCAGCAACTCACTACAAGGAGAGAGCGATGTGATGTGATGTGACTAAACCTGAGAGAACAGCTGGTAAACAGCCATAGTGTCCTTTTTTAACATAGAGCAAAACCATTTGTTACCACTAGGGCTCACCTAGATTTCTAGGCTAACATTTTAAAATATTGAAGAAAGAATATGCAGAAACATATAATAATAATCAAATATGAAGAAATGTGTTCTTTTAAAGCTCAGGGCAGTCAACATTTCCAGTTTTCAGTGGTCATGATACTAGAACACTACAGTGATACAACGATAACCCCACCCCTGGCTCTGTGCCAAAGAAGTTTATGGAATTTGATATATTATTATGATTGTTGTTGTTGTTGTTATTGTTGTTGTTGTTGTTGTTGTTATCACTGTTTTACAACTGTAGATGACAGAGAAGTCTTAGCCTTCATAGTTTAGTCTTTTTTCGGCTTGCCATTTGTGATTCTCTTTACCTGCTATGGTGCAATAGACAGAAGATTTTTGCAGGAATTACGGTCACTGACGAGGTAAATGTAATTTCAGTTTCATACTGTTTTCATACACCCCATAATGAGTTTAAAGTGACAAACCCTGGTATCAGCCTAAAGGTTGCCTGATTTGTCTTCCTTTTTCTAATGCCTACCATTTCACCCCAACTGACAACTAAAACCCCATTTACACATCTGGATCTAAACATGAAAATGCATATTTATTTATGTGATTGCACCTTGCTGTTCCAGGTAGACAGAGGTTTCAGACAGTGGTTCTTTTGTAGTCACTTTCACCATTAGTGAAATTATTTACGTCTTGTACATCCATCTTGTATGCCAGGACAACCCTCTAGGGTTTGAAATCCACATTGTACACACATTTATCTTCATTTTAGCTTATGATTTGCGTCACAATGTGGTTTGAAATGTAAAGTCTCGAGTCCCCATGTCTTAGGGGAGAAATATTCAGTTAAAACCTGAGGCAAAACTCAAAAAGGCACCCTGACATTTAAAGGCCCTGTGTTTTCTGGTTTCGTATTCCTGGAATGTTCCCCCAAAAGGTGATAAGCCTTAGTTTGCACTGCAGTGCATCAGCATGTTTAATGCTGACAACTATCAGTCAATTAATGTCAAGGATAAATGGTTGAAAGGGATCTCTGAGTCTTAAATGCTACATGCCTAAATGCTCTTTCCTTGAAAATCTGTGAGGGCATGCTTTGACAACTTTCCGAGAATGGATAATTACTTTGAAAACACTGGAGAGGCAGCACACGCCTTTCCACACATACGCCTACCTGTCACATTTTCTTCTGTCCTCAGCGCAGAAGGTGACTTCCTAAATGAGGTATTTGTATCCATTTCCTCTAGCTGGGGTAATTTACTGAAACTATGATGTGGACTTATTTTGCTTTCTAACTGGAATCTGATTAATGAAGAAAAGGGTGTCTACATATCCAGGATAAACCAAACTAAAAATGTAGATATTATTTAATACAGATAAAAATACAGACTAAAATGCAGAATATAATAGGAGCTCTTAAGAGAATGCAGAAAATGATTGTTTGGGTCAAGAGTTCAGAGCTTATTAGTAAAACTAACTTCTGCATTGCTATTGTGTACATGCAATGTAAAAAAAATGATGTGCATTAAGAACAAATATCTGTAAACCAATAGTTTATTATTTTTCTGGTGTCTATCAGTATAAAAGGACACATTATCAATAATGTCAAGGCAATCCATTAGCAAGCCAATAGAATTAGCATAACCTATTACAGTCAAGTATAGGTCACATCATTTTTATTTCAGACACTATACTTTTCAGGTTCCTTAAGCTTGGAGTAAAAACACTTGACACCTGAGCCAAACCTGTAGTCATTTCTATACAGTAACTACACCAAAGAGGCAAGGACCCACAGGGCAAATACGTGTCTACTAGTTCATGGACTGTTGCTTTATGAGCAACACATCTTGGCACATAGTGCCAACACAATAAACAAAAACACCTTTTCTTTTATAAAGCATACCAGGTTTGATATCACGTTTTGTTTTCAATAGTTATACACACATTGCAGACACACATTAAAATGGTATTCTAAGAGACAGAAAAGGTTGCTACAAAGAAGAAACTGGGCTGAATGTTATGAAAGTATAATGCAATGAATGTGGACTTGCTTGCAAAATCTGAGTATAAATGAATGAGCATATAAAGAGGTACAAAATTGTGTTTACATGGTCACTTTGTAAAACATTTTGAGAGCTTTTAAGAAATGTTGTAAAGACAAGTAGACATTGATTGCTGGTAACACAAAAATGTAAATGCTCGTTGTTGCTGTCATTGTAGCGCATCTGTTTAAGATAGAACAGGGAAGGCAAAAAAGTTACCAGGTGCTCACGGTAGAAAGAGGAAAAAAGGCGTGTGAAGACATATGATGTGTGAAGGCAATTTGATATTAATATTAGTTCTGTCACTACTACACATTAACAAGGAGTATCCAAGAGCAACGGGGGAGAAACTAGCTACTAAGGAGGAAACCTTGGGCAGAACAGTGACTGAAGGGACAAACCCAAATGCCCAAGGTCATGTGGAGAGAGGGAGTGTATGAGTTGTGGACCTCATGGTCTATTATATGTAAAGGTGGAGGCATTGTACTGAGTGTATGTGGGTTGGGAAGGCATACTGTTGGGATGTTGTGTGCTGTGTATGTGAGGGACTTACTGCTGAGTGCAGTGTACTGTATGTATGTGGGGGTGGGTGGACATTCTCCTAATGGTCAGCTGTGCATGCTGTTTTCTTTCACCATCATCGATCGTGATTTGCGATATTATTGTCAATTGGCCCAGCCCTAGGCTGTCTGCAACTGTGCTACACAGTCGTGAGATTATGAACTAGCCTACATTAGCCACAAGTTCTTATTAACATTTCAAGAACTTCTTTTTGACATTGTTCACAGAATACAAGCAGCATAATATCAATCATAAATACTTAATACTATGGGGATCCAGGGATTAAGTTGGGTTTTGTTGCTCACAAAAGGTAAGAAATCAGATTTATGATTTCTACTAACTCTACATTTGTATGGGGGACCTATGTATTCTTGATGGTGATGATTTCATTATCAGACCAAGTGATTCACATATGGGCACTCGGGCAAGTGAACTCTTGACAATAGCCGAGGGCATTAATGTCATCATAGACCCGTAGATCAACCCACACACGTCCACCTTACAAGTTTCCCTCCTGAGACTGCAGAGTCAGGATTTCAGCTGCCAGTCTTTGGGGGTCCAGCATCTGAGGAAACATGTCCATAGCTCGGTCTACCAAGCGGCCATTAAAGATTGCCATCAGTTTCTTCCGTACTTCCTCTCGATTGCGTGATCCAGGGTTGTTGCCGTGGCCCGGAGGAGCCATTTGCATTGGAGCACCCCAAGGGTGGTGCTGAATTGGCTTCCCAGTGGAGTGAACCAACTGGACGGAATTGGCGTAACCCGCAGGGTATGGTGCAGACCACGGGCCATGCTTGGGCACACAAGAGTGCCCAGGTTGCTGAGGGCCATAGCCAGCCATGTTGTATTGTGGTAGGCTGACGGGATGCTGCAGGTTGACATATGAAGGATAGTGGGGTGCAAAGGAAGGCACTTCTGAACCATGGGAGCCCCCTGAGCTCATTATGTGGTGTTGGTACCCGAGGTTAGCCTGAGGTGGAGTAGGGACAGTGGTTGGCGGCAGGGGGCAACAAGGACAGGACTGGCTACAATTGCTGGGGGGAGGGGGGTAGTACTGCCTTTTGGGCTGAATAGACCTGGTCTTCCTGGGATCTCCAGGGTTGTTGCGCTCTGAATGGGGCTCATATGAGCCCAGGCCTGAATCCAGACACTCATTGGAGTTACTCAGGAAAGAGTCCATACCAGCCGATGAGTGGCTGAGGCTGGCTTTGGACTGACTGGGGTTGTGGCTGTGACTGTGGGTACGGTCTTTTTTACACGGTTTCTTGCTGCTTGGAGGTGCTCCATCCCTCAATACCAGCACATTCTCAGTGGCCAGAGCTTTCCCCTTTGAGGCCACCCCCGATGGGCCCAGGTGCAGATTATTCTCCATGATGTCCTCCAGAGGTAAGCCATGATCAGGCATGCTGGGGTGACTGTGAGGAGCTGTCTGGGTGACAGGCTGCTTGGCCTTCTCACGGAGCTCATCTGCCAAGGTGCGGTTTGACTGCTTCGGCCTCTCTGGATGACTGAACTTGCATTTGATTCCATATGTGCATTTCTTACCTAATGTGAATAAAAGACAATGCAAGAAGAGCTCAGAATTTGTTTGTCTTTGGGTGCTTAAAACATCAAAACAATGAATGAGGCTTAAGATGTCAGGTGAATACAATGTAATTTCAAATAGGAGAGAGAGCAATGGCCTCACCGTAAGGGCATGGTGGTTGCTTGACAACTCGTGGGGTTTTTCGCAGGAAATTCTCTAGTGTTGGTCCTCGGCGTCCCAACGGATCATCTGGAACCATGAATCTGGACAAACACAATTAGAAGGTATTGGTAGTAATTAATTCACTGTGTTCAAATGAAAAGAAATCCACAGAGAAATCAAGCGTTTCAGGCCTGATATCATTTGGGGAGGAAGCAGGCAGGAGGCAGAAAAGGTCCAGGCTTACTGTACATGCCCTCTGACACCCCCTCCTCCTATCCTTGGATATCAGGAGGACCCGGGACCTGTTGTCAGTATGGCTGGGGCGAGGGAAGCCAGAGTATACACCTGCCATCTCCTAAGCTCTGCTCTCTCCCTGCCTTCTCCTAAACCATACTCCCTACAACTACATTTCTATTCATTGCAATATACTGTATATGTCAATTAGTGGATACGGAGTTATACCTCATCCTATAACACTAACTGTAGCTGACTTACAACATCCGTCAATACTCTAGTGGTAAACAGAGCTAAAAGTCAAATGCCAAACACCTACAGAGAAGCATTTTCCTATATGAATGACAGCATAGTGAAAGTATAGTCTAATTTAATGTAATCAATTTTGCAGGTTAATGGTAAATAAAAAGTTTTGTGTCTATACAAAGGTGACGTGACTTACCTGTCGTTAACAAACGAGTACATTAGGAGCCGATCCTCAATGAAGCGCTTCCACTCGGGCTTCTCCCCCTGGAGGTCTCGATATGTGTCATTGGAGACAATGATGCCATCACATTCATAGGCCAGCTTGACAATGAAGCGGTCATCGTAACACACCACACGTTTGCCCGCTACCCGTCGCGATGGCGTGAACACCACAATCTTCTCCTTTTCAAGCCCAAGCAAAATGTTCTGATCTGTAAAAGGTGGAAATTATGTCAATAAAAACGAGCTTCACTGAGGTGTAATGATCACTGTTAAATTTTTTAGACACACAGGTGTAACATTCAATTTATAATCATGTGTTGTCTATCCTGAGACGTAATTTGTCAGAGAAGTAAATAACGCATATTTCACAGATCCTATGTAAAATTGAGCTTTAAAAAAAAAAAAATCTTTACACATACCACCAAATATTCAAATATTAGGTTATCCATCACACATTGACAGGTAACAATTTATTTCAGAACAAGAAACAAAGCAGCTCTGTGAAAATAACCTTTACGAACATATAAATCTCCCAGACAAAGGTGGTTTTGACAGGCATCCATATTTGTTTTCCACCTTAATGAAAACCACATTCATAAATTATCGATTTGATTGCATAATATATTTGTTATAACATGCTTAAAAGTTAGTTAATATTAGCAAAACAATTACATTATGTTTACAATAGTAACTCACTAGAGATGGGTACATCAGGTCTGGGCTGCTCTTTTCTCCATCGGGGCACAAACACAGTAATGTCAGTATGACCTCTGCCCATAAAGAACTTCACAGCCAGCTGGATGCCGAGACAGGAGAATACTAACTTGTTGCCATGACTGTGGAGAAACAGAACTTGGTTCTAAAATGCTCTATACTACATTTTAAACTATTTTCCGAAAATATTGTTTTTGTTATTGTTGTTAATAATAACAACAACAATAATAATAATAATAATAATAATAATAATAATAATAATAATAATAATAATAAATACATAATGTAATGTAATGTAATGTATTATAATCTAAACATTGTGAATTTCAAATTTGCCCATAGTGACATACAAAATCATACATAATAGATTTTTCAACTGAGGACATCTTAATTGAAGAAGGGCATAAGTGATTACTGTTACAGACAATAGTTTGTTATAATCAACTATTAGTAACAACTCAGATCCCACTGCTAAAAAATGACAAGTCCAGCTAAAGGACACACATATGCAAAAACATATACCATGTTGTGTCATGACATGTCACCCAACTGACAATATCCCTGTAAGGTATGTTCTGATTTGCATGTTGTAAGATTTGCATACTGAGTCAAGATGAAGACACAACCTGTCATTCAAGTAGGGCTAAGGTGAACATTCATTTCAAAGGATAGATAGGTTAAGGCAAGCCAAGGACACAAGATTAAAGCAAAGCAGAATAGAAATTTGAAAACCACCAAACCCCTTCAGCACTCAATGTATATATCACAATATCTCATCAATCTAAAGGTCTAAGAAAAAATGTGTAGGCCTAACCACAATCTATGGAAAAGTCAAACATGACTTCCAGGCATCTTTGTGCTTGAGAAGAGCAAAATGGGCTAATAGAATGTCGATTTCATGTCCACACAAGACAAAATTACAATCACCATATGATATGAATTTACAGATGAACAAAAACAATGTGATGGCACACCTAAAAATTCTCTACAGGCACCATGATAAGCCTATATTTGAGAACAGTTGTTGTAGCTAGGTTTCCATTCAACTGATTTGCACATCAATGCTCACTGAAATGAAAACGTGATGTGCACTGATTCGAATTTTAAACATAATGATTTGGATGCATCTGGCAGCGTGCCACTGGTAAAATGTCACAGTATCCCTGTCAATCCTTTTGCAGTCCAGCAGTTTTCATCACCTTGATATTTTATTATACTTTCTGGGTCATAGGTCAATTAAAAATTAGAAAGAAAAAAATATGTGTTTTCATCTTCAATTTTAATGTTCCCTGACTCAACATACTCTAAAAGTTGATTTTTCATACTGTTAATTCTCACTGTATAAGCCTAGTTTTGTTTCGAGAAGGCTATATAATAGTAGCCTAACAGTAGGCTACGGATTATGTAAACTCCAATGTAAGGTTCGTTAATACCCATGCAGTAAAATGTTTTACACTCACAGAACAAATTATTGAACTATAGGCTAGTGTAATTAAGTTTACAGTAATTTGTAGGCTAGAATAACAATTTAACACTAATCTTACAAAGTTAATAATGGAACTCTAGGCTAAGGTCAGTATGTTTTACTTTTCAAGTTATTTCTATGTCTCCACTGTGCACTCTGGCATTTGCCACCATCATACAAAATTTTGAGTCTTCAGCAGAGGCAAAATTTTGGCAATACATTGTCTTTAGAAAAAAAGAAGGCCTATACATTCACCCACCTCATGGCAACATTGCTCCCGTCGATGACAATCGGTTTCAAGGCATCATCATTCACAGGTAAATCCAGCCGTCGGGGAGTCGATATGACATTAGGTTTGTGTGGATTAACCACCAAACCAGAGGAGTTTCTCTCCTCCTGTTCTTGCACAAGTTCCCCCAGGACTTTGTTGGTGTCTGCGTTTTCTCCCAGTTTTAGAAGCACAGCGTTTACTTGTTTCTCAGAAAACCCCAATTTGCGGAACAATTCCAGCTGTCCCTGAGACTCCTCATTGTCCGCAGAGACCTTTGTTTGAAAACAAGAACCTGCGCCGTCTGAGGTCATTCCTTCAAAGGCAGGACAGAGGGCCAGAAGAGGAAGCGGGGCCTCCAGAATCCATGTGTCTAAATCACTGTCCTCTGACCTCTCGTTGACTACAGGAGACCACAGGAAAGCTTCACCAGATGTTTTACTTTGGTATGGGGCCAACATCAGTATCTCTCAGTCACATCAGCCTGTAGAAATGACAGAAAATCTGTTTATTTCACTGATAGTTTATAGATTATTAAACATAAACATAACATTGGCTATATAATCGGTCATGAACATCTCAGTGACAGCAGGAACAGCAGGGCTAGCCTGTGTTTCTTACTGTAACAAGTTATGGGACTTTCCCCACTACTTGGCTACCGGATTTGTGTTATATGATGGCCTACAAACGTGGGTTTTCTATGAAAAAACGAAATAGCTTAGGTGTAGTCCATGGCTATTTATGTCAGGCCTATGTTCAGTGTGTAAATTATTCATAAACAAATGTAACTTAACATTAAACATGTTACCTATGTCGAGTTTATCACATCCTGTTCACAGGCAACTCTTGTCTCCTGTATGCCTCTGAGTGATATAGCCTAAAATCTCATGATAGCGCACATTATTCCTTCGCGAGTGGGAGAAGCCATCAGAACAAGCACCAGAGGCAGCACGAGTGCCAGTGAGACGTGAAAGCGAGCGAGCGAGAGAGTGGAGCAGGCGAAGTCTTTTTCAGCAATACATCAGCTATACTTTGACAGATAAACTCTCTCAAGCCTACTCTAACAGTTCAGGACAGCAGGCCTAAAGAAAAATATATCCTTTAAACTCACCTTTGATGTAACAGTAGCCCAACTTTCATAACATAGACTCTGTAAAATAGTCATCGGCCAGAAAACAAAACTGTTGTTCTAGGTGAGTTTTCTTCCTGCACGTAATCCCGACAAATGATGTCACCAACACCTAGGTAAACGACACTTTGCCACTCCCTAGGAGTCTACACTCCCAGGTTCTGATGAATAACCATTAGCGGCAGGTAACACATTTCATAATGTCTACCGCTAATTTATATAGAGTCGGTAGGAAAACGATAGAGGAAATGCCATTATCTGTTTGGTTTGCTCTCATGTTTAAGAGGAAGCTAGTCATTTGGGAATCCCCATAATTTCTGCATGTGTTGAGAATTTTCCAACGCTGCTAGACACAATGATGCCCTCTAGTGTAGCCTACTTGTCTTGTTGGACGCACGCTAAAGGGTGAAAGTGCTGACAAGGGAACATTTAGAAGTGGTCGTTGAAATGTGATAATGCCTGAAATTTTCTTTTTTATAAGATTCTTCTTTATAATCAGGCCTGAAATAATGTTCTTCTCCAGTAATAACTTGATTCCCAAACCCATCTACAACTGGATAAAGCTTTGTAAATTGCATAAGCTCAAAAAAATAATCCTATATTAATTAAGGCACACCCGCCCATATATGGGACGCTTTTTTGTATTTTTGATGGTTATGCTTGTGTCATTCAATGCCAGAAGGAGTAACTTCAAATTAAGCAAACTGACATGAAAGCCCAGGGTCTTGGCTTTCATTTGAAACCAATTTTATGTTTCTAGGTAAAGGGGTTTTCAAGTTATAAACTTTTGAATGTCATTAGGCCCTCTTGTTTACAAAAAGTCTCTATGGGAATTTACATAGGGGTCCCAATCAAAACATATTTTTCAAAAATGTATATTCAAAAATCATATTTTTGGTCTTTTTACTTCAATTTTTTTGTGTAACAGGTTGAGAGATGGAGTTAGGACTTAGATTTTTTTTATTTGGGGGTATCATATGGATGGTACCTTCATATCTTAGTTAGTTCATAGACATTTGAAATGAGCGGAAAAAAAAAACTTAGTTCCAACCTCTATAACTCTGTGTCCATATGTCACAGAAACATACATATTCCTCTAGAAAAAACTTGAGGGTGTCACCTTTCCAATGGTATGAGGCACATCCCTGAGTCTAAAACTATGTAGGAACTGTCAAGCTTTCAATTTGGGTATGCCGTTGTTTTGAAAAAAAGGAAAAATAGGGGTGTGCCTTAAGAGGTTAATGAATGGCTTTCCACTCAAAGACAGTAATAGATAATATGGATGTCATTGACCAATGCTTTGGTTTATCATGCAAAATCTTAATTTAGATCATACTATATGCCCTGGCATAAAAAGAATTCTGTAGAAATAGTAGTGCAGTATTCTCCATACTATGTACTCTCCATGAAGGTTTTTCTCCCTGCAGACACTTCCAGCGACATGATCTGCCTTTTATGGTCGTATATTTTACAGAAAGTCTGAAGTCAATGAAAACAAGTAGGCACAGACACATTTTAAAAAAATACATTACTGCTTCCATGCAGTCTAATTGTTTTTCTTTTTAGTTTTGCAGTTAAGTATGTAGGCCTAATATAATTTCCATATTGAATGTTCCCTAAATAAACCCTTATAGTCTGGTAGCAAAATTGTTGTCATGATCATAGTAATGATACCATGGATGAATGTAGGTTTGGACAAATAATAGCTTTCTTGGATAAACAAATAATAGCTTTCTTCAATAATTTTATTCAATTAGCCATGTCTGATATCCTAAAATGCTAGTGCAAAAACATTCAAAGAAGTCATTGTAGGTCTTTGTCTTGTCTTGTCATACTTTTGGATTGCCTTACATTAAGGAAAGATCAAATTTGTCATCATATGTTGTGAATATTTTACATGGCGATTTTGGGGTAGGTGGCCTTGCCTGTTATTCTTCTTTTTCTAAACTTAAAGTCTGCCACCGTCACTGCCACTCTGTCAACACATAACCCTCTTCCCCTACAACTTAATATGAATCCTTAATAACATTTGATTGTAGTCATTAATTTAGATATTCAAAATGGCAGTGATGTGTAATTTTGAGTAATAGACATAAGTTAATATATAGTAAAATACTGCCAGTAGAAATACAGTACTAACATTTCACAACTAAAATTCAGATTTTCAACTTTGAAACTAGAATATTAATGCTGCCCGTTTCCAAAATTCTACACCATATGTTGTTGTTTTTCAGTCAAGTCAAGCTTTAACAGTCTCAGTTCACCTTCACATACATTTGTCTTTTTTTCACTTTTGAAGTAAACTTTACTGCTTTTCTTAAATTGAAAGCAATGATTTTCTTGATGATCCCTGGGTCAGGAAAATCCATAGCAATCACTCCAAGACAAGGTGGCCTATTTGAGTCATGTAATAGTAGGTCTAAATGGTGGTCAATCACTGAGTTGAATTTTTTTGCTACCTTTTCGGGCATTTCAAATGTATTTGATGAGCTAGTATCTGTGACTACTAAGTGATCAATGCAATATTTCCCAGCCAATCTAATATTTTCTGGTAGCTGTTCTTCTTTTGGCTTTCCATTATGAAAAGTAAACGTGACACCGCTAGCAATCCCCAGATGAAAAGTTGAACTCTGAAGCAGTACAATTTTGCCCCTAACCTGAGATACTAAGGGTATATTTGGTTCTTTCCACACATGTATTTCTTTGATAAGCAATTCATTTACTAAGTGAACAGCATTTGTATCAGGAGTAAGTCGCAAAAGCAAGGTTTCTAATGTCTGATTACTTAAAAAGAATTTGAAAGTATTTAAAACATCTGTGAACTTAACATATTTGAAGATATTCCCAATCTTGACATAAATGGTTGCTTTATCAATAATTCCCGTCTTCAACTCCATATCAAAGAATCTTACTCCACCTCTGAGCTGAGCTTCTAAATCAAGTTCTTGGCACCGATAATTCAGTAGTCCATCGTAGGTGACACTTTCATGTGTACCTGGGATTGTAATAGAATGAAGTTTCTTGTCACCATTTAACAAAGCCATCCAGTTTAAAGTATTCAGTGTTGCAATCATCATTGTTTTATCTCCTTTTTCCAGATTTTCATTATTTTGATCTTCGGTTTTCTCTTCTTTCTTCTTGTTAATTGTCTCTCCTTTCTGTTGTCCTTCTCCACTTTTTGGTTCTTTATTCTCATTTGGTTGCGTCTCTTTTCTCTCACCCGACTGCTGACTTTCACTAGCCTCTTGTTCCTTATTACCAATTGGTGGGCCTTCAGTCTCTTGTCCCCCAGGTTGTTGCCCGTCAGCCTGTGATTCTTTATTCTCAATTGGTTGTTGACTATCACCAGCATTTGTTTCTTTTCCCTCTCCAGGTTCTCCATCAGCTCCTGGTTCCATTTTATTATCTGTTTTTTCTTTCTCAACTGGCTGTTCACCAACACCAACATTCTCATTTGGTTGTTTAACCCCATTATTATCTGTTTCTTGACTCTCGGGTTGTTGTCCTTCAGACTCTGATTCTTTTTTTTCATCTGGTTCTTGACCTTCTTTTTCATGACCCTCAATATGTTGCTGTCCATTATCTCCAAGTTCCTTATTTTCATCTGATTGTTGACCTTCTGTTTCTTGTCCCGCAACAGGTTGTTGTCCTTCAGTCCCTATTTCCTTATTCCCATCAGGTTGTTGGCCTTCTGTTTTTTGACCTTCAGCAGGTTGACCTCCAGTCTCTTGTTTATTTTCATCTGATTGTTGATCTGTTTCTTGTCCATTACCAGTTGGTTGTTGTTCAAATGCTGGTTCTTTATTCTCATCAGTTTGCTGATCATTACCGCCATCTGTTTCTTGTCCCTCACCAGTTTGTCCTTTACCCTCTCCATCTTTATTTTCATCTGATTGTTGATCTTCTTTTTCTTGTCCTTCATCAGGCTGTCCAACTGCTGGTTCTTTATTCTCATGAGTTTGCTGATCATTACCACCATCTTCTTTTTCTTGTCCCCCATCAGGTTGTCTAACTGCTGGTTCTTTATTCTCATCAGTTTGCTGATCATTACCACCATCTGTTTCTTGTCCTTCGCCCTCTTGTTCTTTATTTTCATCTGGTTTTTCGTCTTCTTTTTCTTGTCCCTCATCAGGTTGTCCAACTGCTGGTTCTTTATTCTCATCAGTTTGCTGATCATTACCACCATCTGTTTCTTGTCCTTCACCCTCTTGTTCTTTATTTTCATCTGGTTTTTGGTCTTCTTTTTCTTGTCCCTCATCAAGTTGTCCAACTGCTTGTTCTTTGTTCTCATCAGTTTGCTGATCATTACCACCATCTGTTTCTTGTCCCTCGCCAGGTAGTCCTTCACTCTCTTGTTTTTTATTTTGATCTTGTTGTTCACCTTCTTTTTCCTGTCCTTCATCA
>JAGFZM010001815.1:408903-435509 GCA_017657215.1 Limnothrissa miodon | reverse complement strand
CTGCTTCTTTATTCTCATCTGGTGGTTTACCATCGTTAGTATCTGTTTCTTGTCCTTCAACAGGTTTATGTCCTTCTCCATTTTGTTCTTTATTTTCATCTGTTTGTTGGTCTTCTTTTTCTTGTCCCTCACCAGTTTGTCCTTTACCCTCTCCATCTTTATTTTCATCTTGTTGTTGACCTTCTTTTTCTTGTCCCTCATCAGGTTGTCCAACTGCTGGTTCTTTTGTCTGATCTGTTTGCTGATCATTACCACCATCTATTTCTTGTCCCTCACCAGTTTGTCCTTCACCCTCTTGATTTTTATTTTCATCTTGTTGTTGGTCTTCTTTTTCTTGTCCCTCATCAGGTTGTCCAACTGCTGGTTCTTTATTCTCATCAGTTTGCTGATCATTACCACCATCTTCTTTTTCTTGTCCCTCATCAGGTTGTCCAACTGCTGGTTCTTTATTCTCATCAGTTTGCTGATCATTACCACCATCTCTTTGTTGGTCTTCTTTTTCTTGTCCCTCACCAGTTTGTCCTTCACCCTCTTGTTTTTTATTTTCATCTTGTTGTTGACCTTCTGTTACTTGTCCTTCATCAGGTTGTCCAACTGCTGGTTCTTTAGTCTGATCTGTTTGCTGATCATTACCACCATCTGATTCTTGACTCTGACCTGGTTTTTTCTCAGCCACTGATTCTTTATTCTCTTCTGGTTGGGTACTTTCTCCATCACCGTTTGTTTCCTTAGCTTCATCTGTTTGTAAAGCTGGTTCTTTAGTCTGATCTGTTTGCTGATCATTACCACTATCTTCTTTTTCTTGTCCCCCATCAGGTTGTCCAACCGCTGGTTCTTTATTGTCATCAGTTTGCTGATCATTATTTTCATCTGTTTGTTGGTCTTCTTTTTCTTGTCCCTCACCAGTTTGTCCTTTACCCTCTCCATCTTTATTTTCATCTTGTTGTTGACCTTCTTTTTCTTGTCCCTCATCAGGTTGTCCAGCTGCTGGTTCTTTTGTCTGATCAGTTTGCTGATCATTACCACCATCTGTTTCTTGTCCCTCGCCAGGTTGTCCTTCACCCTCTTGTTCTGTATTTTCATCTTGTTGTTGACCTTCTGTTTCTTGTCCTTCATCAGGTTGTCCAACTGCTGGTTGTTTATTCTCATCAGATTGCTGATCAGTACCACCATCTGTTTCTTGTCCCTCAGCAGTTGGTTGTCCTTCAGCCTCCGAACCTTTATTCTCATCTAGTTGTTGACCATCACCCACATCATCTGATTCTTGACTCTCTTCTGGTTGGGTACTTTCTGTTCCTTGTCCTTCAACAGGTTGTTGTCTATCACCCTTTGTTTCCTTGTTCGCTTCTGCTTGTTGTCCCTCAGCAGGTTGTTCTTCAGCTGCTGGTTCCCTATTCTTATCTGGCTGCTGACCATCACCAGCATCTGTTTCTTGTCCCTCAGCAGATGTTTTTTCTTCAACTTCTGGTTCTTTATTCTCATCTGGTTGTTTACCATCACTAGGATCTGTTTCCTGTCCCTCACCAAGTTGTTGCCCTTCACCCTCTGGTTCTTTATTCTTATCTGATTGTTGGTCTTCTGTTTCATGACCCTCAACAGGTTTTTGTCTATCAGTCTCTGGCTCCTTCTTCCCATCTTGTTGTTGCCCTTCTGTTTTTTGTCTATGAGCAGTTTGCCCAGCTGCTGGTTCTTTATTCTTATCTGGTTGTGCACCATCAGATTCTAGACCTTCTGTTTGTTGTCTTTCGGTCTGTGATTCTTTATTCTCATCTGACTGTTGACCTTGTGTTTCTTCAGCAGGTTGTCCTTCTGCTTCCTGTTCCTTATTCTTATCTGGTTGTTGACCGTGACCATCATCAGTTTCTTTTTCGTCTCCAGGTTGTGGTCCATCAGCCTTTGGTTCATTATTTTCATTTGGTTGTTCCCTCCCACCAGCCTCGTTTTTAGGTTGTTGTCCTTCTGTCAGAGTACCTTCATTTTCATATTCTTCTTCATCATTTTCAGTAATTCCTACATTTTTGCAATTAAGATCAATAAGGGCTTTGATGAGTTCTGGCCCTGGAAAATCCAAGGCAACAATTCCCAAACAGATTGATTTGCTTGTGTCTAACAGTTTATCCACCAGACCGTATAGTAGTGTGTTCATTCCAATAGACTCTTGTTGAGGAATCTGAAATCTATTGATAGTTGTTATTTCTGTGTACACTAAATGATTGGTGCAAAAGTTTTCAGCTTTTTTAAGATACTCTGGTAATTGCACCTCTTTTGGTTTACCGTCATTAAAGGTGAATGTGACTCCAATTGCAATACCCAAATTGAACGTTGAGCTTTGCACTAAGACTATTTTCTCCCTGGCCTGACCCACTGAAGGGATATTAGGCAGTTTCCATATATTTGGATCTTGACTTAAAAGGTCAATCAGCATGTGGACAGCAGACTTCTCAGGTGTGATGTGCAAAAGCACTATCTCTGACCTGTGGAAAAGTAGAAATTCCTTTAAAATCTCCAAGGCATTTGTAAATTCTAATAAATGCGCGCCCCCCGTTCTTACAAAAATGGTTCCTGTTTTGATTAGGCCCCTTTTGACTTGTACATCAAAATATCTCACTCCTGCTCTAAGCTGGTTTTCTAAGCCCCATGCCTGGTGTCGGTACCATAAGATACCACTTTGAGTTAGGCTTTCATGAGTTCCTGGGATAGTCGTTGATGATAGGCTTAGATTGTCAGGTAGAGCAGCCATCCAGTCTGTACGAATGATTGAAGGATCAAGCTCTGAGCGCTTATTAAAAGGTAGACCATCACAGTTGAAAATGTATACCCTGATGAAAACAAAAAAGATTAAAATGATTATACAGAAATCCCTACATGCATTAGCAAAAACTAGAAAATTTAATTACAAATACTTAATTTTTAAAATCTTCTACCCAAAACTGCCTGTTATCAAATGTTAGCCATTGATATTACATTAAAAACATTCATTGATACCCACATGGCAAATATACAAGGCCACCTGTACAGTGCCATACTTCTTTTATCCTTAAACGGGTCCAAAGCTGGAAGTCTGTAAAAATATATTTTTATTATCTGTGGTGCCAGTAATGGTAGTAATGGTATTTTACAGTTTTTTAACATCACATGTTCACTCTCTCTGTAGTTCATCGACAAATCAATCAGTGAATCAGTGTTGTCAAATATTTAAAATGTACACCAACTATTAATGATTAAATAATAAGTCCTGTACATTTTATTGTAATTTGATCAACATCTAAATTTTCTAAAACACTCCACACTCCCATTGGTAGGCAATTTCAAAATATTATTATTTTATATGCAGCAGGGTGATTACAAACCTTTTTGCCCCCAAAAATGCATGTTATTGTTACTAGCCAAAACAAGAATATACACAACAAAAAGTATGTAACATTTTGTTATTGTTTTGTGGTTTCTGCTGATACTTGACCACAATAAAAATGCCAAAAATGGCAAGTTGAAATTACCATCAATATAAACTTACCGTTATCATTAGTAACAGATCACAGCAGAGTTCACTCTTGTAAACATACAACAGGACAGTGAATAGGGCATTTAGACAAACTGACTGTCAAGAGAGATTAGCATACCATATTGTAAACTTCTTTGAAGAATTTTTATCAGTTATGCTAACTATGGCAACAGTCAATCACACAAAGTAAAAAAAATGATCACTTGTTAAATATTACTGATTTACTTGATAACATGTTACAAATGCAACATATGGCATGAGGTTTCTGCTTTCTACTATTCTTAGGTCTATGGCAAGTCAATATGTTATCTCCAATGTATTTGTGTTGGAAAAAGGTTTATTCTTTCATTGTAAATACATGAATACTTACCTAATTCTTAATGTTGTAGTCCTCTGGTGGAATATAATGTTGAAAGCTCACTTCACTCGCAATTCCTCCTCTCTATTCATTCTCTCTCTCTCTCTCTCTTTCTCTCGCGCACACACACACACACAGTGAGAGAGAATAATCCCTATGAAGTGGTAGTTGAAACATTTGCATTGTGAATTACAACTGCATAATCAATCCAGAGGGAAGGTAGAGCAATGTTGACCTATGAAAATATTATACATGTTGTGGAGGGCATACTGTTACAAGTATTAAGTAGGGCTACAAGCAGGCTAATTTTTTACTTGATTCTTTTTGTCATTTTGGTTATATTCACTCAGTGTTAATAGCATTAATTCATAATCAACTACTTATGATAGCCTACATAAATTTTGAAGCTAATGCCTAGGACTAAGCCTATATCACAGTCTGTATCCTGCAGAAAAGAGGAGCAGGTGAGGTGATGGTTAAAATGGATTAATTTAAATTGAATGCATGGCCTAATAAACTTTGAGATGAGGTCATTAGCAACGTTGGGCATTTAAGTTGGCGAATTAAAGAAACAGGTCATTTGGCTGGCGGCACAGCTTGCCATGACCAGCAGACCCAGAGACTCGATAACAGGCTTTAGTGTGATGCGAGGTGCGATGCTCTTCTTCGTTGCTCAGTGGATAACGGTATTAACACGACTGGCAGCGATGGGTAGGCCTACTTCGAGAGCTGTCCAGTTCTGCGCTTTTATCGGCAAAACTGTTTATAGACCTCGAAGTGTAGTTGCAGTCGTGCCATGTTAACGAACGGTCTAAGCTAGTCATAAAAGTTTCATTTTGTTTTGAGGCTACGAGTCGAGAAAATGTCTTTAAAGACGTTGCCATTACTGGTTATAAACCTCGGAGGAGAAATGCTCTATGTTTTGGATCAACGTCTTCAAGCTCCGAATATTCCTGAGGATAAATCGCAAAAAGGTAAAGATATAGGATTTAGTTATTCAGTTTTGACACTTAACAGTAACTGTCGTGCAAGCCGACCGGTAATCCCTTAATGTAACGATATGTTGCTCGCTTGAAAGAGTATGGGCTGCCCCTTCTCCTACACGCCATTTCATACTCAAAATATATTTTAAATGTAGGCTTAGGGTTGATGATAGCTGAGTTTTAACCTAAAGTCTCGTTTACGCTACATCAGTGTTTGTTCGAAAATGTAGCACACTAAAATGCCCAGTTATCTGGCACATGAAGTAGGATAATCCAGGTGGCAGTACGTTTATCCAAAGTGTTAAGTGACGTATACACAGTGTCGTTTGGAGTTTCTTCCTAGCGTCTTCAGTGACGCAGACTAGGTCTTCAACTGGGAGATGCGTTCATCTTAGTTTTAACTCACTCTCAAACCAAGCCTAATATATTTTCATTGAACATATTGTGTTTATTTAATATATGCTTATTTTGCAGCAGGTATTTGGTCAGAGGATGACAGAAAAAGAGGTACATATAGGTCGTCGTATTGCTAATATAGTTGCCAAGATAGTAGTGAGTCCCTTGGTTTCATCCAGATGTAGTAAAGATGGTTTCCATTAGAAGATAGTACTGCAGAAATCTAATCAACTATTTTTTTCCCCAAATTATTTCAAATCACACCAGTTACTTTTGTTCTTTAATCAATGTAATAGTCTAACACTAAAGACCTTGTGTAGTTGATATTAGTTAGACTGTTATAACAGTATAGAATCAAATTCGTGAGGATTTTAGAAAATTTGTCAGTGTGAGACTGAGTGTCAGTATTCTTTAATCCTGAATTGTTACCACGCCTGCTGAGACATACCTTCATTTTTTTACCCTGTTCACAGTGATGAGTGAAATTATTGGTACCATGTTCAACAAGCCCTTTATGGAAGAACTATTAAAGCCTCAGGATATTTACTCGCACAGAGCAATGAGGACTCTCCTAACACGCATAGCACACTCCTCAATCATGAGGCTCAACCCTGCCAGCATGGACAAGGTGTGTGTTTATGTACTCCACGTATCTGTGCCATCCACCTCTGTACAAGCTCTACCAGTGTTGTTAGAACAGGCCATGATTACATATCTTCTGCAGTGATGTATAGTAACTAAGTAAAAATACTTCACTACAGTACTGAAGTAGGTTTTGGGAGTGTCCATATGTTACTTGAGTTGTTAAGAATTTGTCTACTTTTACGTCACTACATTTCCTAAGTCAAATGCATACTTTTACTCCACTACATTTTTAACAGGCTGTATAGTTACAAGTATTAGATATTAAAGTTTGTGGTAGACTGAGTGTTTTGGTGAAGCTGATTTGTCATCGGACAAGTGCAAACAATAACTCACATCAGGCAACTTTTTAGGTTAACTTACCTTCATAGTCATTTTTTATAGTGTTGTAGTACTCGAGACCATTTTCTGCTTTCTCGGTCTCGTCTTGGACTTGACCCTTTAAAGACTCGGTCTTGACTCGGTCTCGGACAACAGTAGAAAGAGAAGGACTTGTAATCTCAGAGAATTTTATGTTCACAAAAAACTCCAACAATTTTCCATTATTACAAATAAATTTAAATAATATGCAACATTATGTTCTACTGTATTCTCAAAATTATTACATTTTGAAAATATTGTTATTACAAATACCTTTGGCCAATTTGAGTTTGCTCTGCAGCCCCCAACTGTGATTCAAAATCAGGGTGGTCAGGTGTTAATGAGAGCACAGTTTTGAAAAATTCGCAAAAAATTATGCATATGGATTTTATTTATGATAGAAAAAGTCACATGAAGAGTATAAGTAGACCTCCCTCCCTTGAGAGTGTGTCATACTATTCTTGTAAACAATTCCTAGTCTCGTTTAGTCTTTAGATCTAACAGATTATTAATTGGGGTGATTTCAAATCATGGTAATAAAAACTGACTTAGTTTTATGGTCTTGGTCTTGACTTGGTCTCGATTCCTGAAAGACTCGGTCTTGCGTCCTCAAAGACTTTTTGTTGTTGTTGTAAGCTACATGTTTCCTACTTGTACTTTTACTCTTATTACTTAAGAGCATTTAATTATAGATTACTTTACCTACTTAAGTACTGTAAATATTAGATACTTTTAGACTTTTACTTAAAGGAATTATCCAGAGTAAAATACACTTCAACTTACGGATGATTGGGAGTACATACGTTGAGTTGACATCAAAATCGTGTAATTCGGATGTGTTTTGAGGAAGTTATATTTTACCGTTTTGAGCCAAAACTTGTTAGCCTGGAAGTGACCAGGGCATATCTACAAAACGCTATTTTTATACCTCTTCTACAGTTCCAAACAACATTACACTTACGTGGTAGTGAGTAGAGGGTCTCTTAAGCCAAACCGAAGGTCTCCCGAGGTCTTCATGTGGTCATGTGGACGATAGAGAGTCCAGAATGAATTTTAACGAGCCAGTACCTTTCCGGAAATGTTGCTGCTTTAGCTGCCATCTTTAGGGGAAAGTCCGTAGGAGTTGAGCAAAGCCTATTTTGAAATGTCACGTGACGTGATGTCTCGCGTGAGGTAGCCTCCTGTTGACGGATGACGGCTTTTGCTGTCGCATACAACTTCATTTCAATTTCAAAAGAAGGACTATGTTTAAAAAAATATGCCCTGATATGCCCTGGTCACTTCCAAGCTAACGAGTTTTGTCTCAAAACGGTAAATTTTCTCAAAACACATACGAATGACATGATTTTGATGTCAACTCAACGTATGTACTCCCAATCATCCGTAAATTGATCTTAAGTGTATTGCACTCCGGATAAGTAAATAAATAACTTAAGTAATAGCCTAAATAAGTAACATGCTAGTAGAGGACTTGAACTTCTACCAAAGTAATTTTTTGGTAGGGTGTCCGTACTTTTACTCAAGTCGAACATTTGGGTTCTTTATACAACACTGATCTTCTGAGCCTGACAAGAGACATCTTTATGATATGGTAGACAAAGAGGTTAAAATCTTGTACTGCATGTTGTCAGAAAGAAACCTGTTCACCTGATTTTCAGATTTAGTTTTACCCTAAATGACACCAAATAACATATAGAATATAGTCTTGTACAACACCAGTACTGTCAGTTTTACAACTTAAATTTTCCATTACAATGCATTTTTTTCAGTTGTATGACCTGATGATCATGGCGTTTAAATATCAAGTGCAACATTGTCCAAGGCCCCGTGACTTGTTGCTAGTAACATTCAATCACATTGACACCATCAGGAATTTCGTCAGACACAACCCCAGGCTTTCCAACCAGATAGATGAGGCACAACGACAACTAATTGAGGTGCTTGAAAAATGTTTGAAATATCGGTTCACCATGAGTTCACAGAGCCTGATTTGTCTTATCAGATCAGACATCTAATGTTATTATGCATGGTGTCTTTGTCTACTGTTGATTCAAGATTCAATGTAAGATTTAAAGGAAATAATAGTATTTTACACCACAGAATGCCATAAGAATTTTGCCTCTATCGTTTTAACCCGTAACATTACAAATGCATCAATCTTTCTTTGACTCTAGATGTATAAACCTTTGAATGATGGGGAGTTCCAGCTCATCCGTCACACTTTACTAATCTTCCTGCAAGACATACATGTCAGGGTATGTGTTTTTCCCTCAAAATTGCTGCTTTTAAACAGACTGAACAGAATCATACATTGTGCATTAATAGCAGCAAAGGTCGCTTAGAACCATCTCTGAGCAGTGTGCATATCACAGTGCAGATCTCAAACAAAGTTCTTTTTATGTTGCATATTATGTTGCTTCTGAAGTTCTTTTGAGGCTGGTGAATGCAAATTGTGATTTCTCTCTCTCACACACACACACACTTCTATGTTTTGATTTGCTTGAAGGTGTCAATCTTTCTCAGAGAGAAGCTACAGAATCCCAATGGCCATTTTGTACTGAGCACCTCCGGGCCTGTACCTCAAGGCTCAGATGTTCCTGGCCTAATCAGGTAATCTCAGATTGGCTTGGAGGAGGAAGCAAGCAACTGAGTTTATGATGCTGGCATATAAACCTGACACCTTAAACCCGCCTGGCGTCATGGCAAGAAGTGCACAGTGTTCTTTAGCTGCAGATTAGTCTGAAAGGAAAAGGCTAAATGTATTATTTAAAATTGAACCTTTGGTGTGCTTTGGATATACACTTTTACTATATTAGTAGCCGAAGTCAGCTTTAAATGGAGAAATGAAAAATAGAGTCAGTTTTCAAGTAAATCAGCCTTTCAGGCAGTTATAGTGTCACTCTATCATATAAAGAATGAATACATAATATAGACATGAGGGAGACTATCTAGTCTTAGACCATCTTTGATAACTAACTTGGATATGATTTGTAGAGTTCCGCCAATGGAAAAATAAAAGTCAAGTCAGTTTTATTTGTCAATTTCTTCACATGTACTTGACATACAAAGGAATTGAAAATAACGTTTCACACTTGTCTCATGCGTAGACGTTGAAAACAATAAAGTGCAGATGCACAACAAAAAACAATTTTAAACAATAAGGTAATGTTAAGTAAAAAAAAGTGCAAGTAGGCTTAAGGCATTATACTTAGGTAACATACAGTATATATAAGACAAGACATAACATAAAGTAAGTGTTCCAGCAGTGTTGTTTTGTTGTCTTAGTGCAACACAAGATTGTAGCAGCAGTAGTAGTAAATATAAATAGTGGTAAAAAAGTGGTATAAATAGTGGTAAAAAAGAAAACTAGAAAATATAGCAGCAGGTGTGTGCAATTTGCAATGCAGAGGTAGTTATTTTCAGTCCAGAGTGTTGTTTTGGTTCTTTGTCTGTTGATGCATGGTTTATTTTGTGTGAAATAAGTTTGTTGTAGATCTATGGTGCGAGACCAGTTTAAAATTGAAATGTGTGTAACTGATCACAGTCTGGGCACCAGTCTCTGTGTTGTGATAAATGTTCAGTTGTAGGGTATTGTCATGGAACAATTCTTTAAACAAAGTGGTTGTCAAAGACGCTCAGGAACATCACTTTGTTTTATTATCAGCTTTGCATCTGAAACTAACTCTCTTCTGCTCGTCACAGGTTATTTAACAATCATGGTAGAGAGGTGAAAAGACTTGAGTTCCCCAGTGGTGGCACCTATACCAGCTATGTGCGTGAGGGATCTTTTGATATGGCTGGGGACAGGGTTACTCGACTTGGCACTAATATGTAAATAAATGTTCCGCTTTCAAATCCCTTTTTTTGTGTTTCTTTATTTGACTTGACACATAATGGTCCCTGGTTGTGTAATCTTGTTTGTTTGTTTTTATACTATTTATTATCAGGTATGATGAGTCAGCTGAAACTACACAGACATCAAGAACTCCCACATCCAAGCAGAACTCCCAGGTAGAGAAACACTAACTAGGACATAATCTATTTTTCTTTTTATAATAATCAAACAGGGTGTGTACGAGAGAGAGAGAGAGAGAGAGAGAGAGAGAGAGAGAGAGAGAGAATATGAATAACAGATGCATAGAATACATAGTGTGAATATACTTACTTATACCATGCAATTCAGTTTATTGGTCTATGGAAGACATTTTTACAGCCCAGGTAACATCATTCTTACCAGGGAGACAAAGGTCCAGTTCTGAGAGTAGGAGGGGAAAAAAATGCCTGCAGTGACTTCAAAGACCATAATTTGGTCATAGGCAACCATATAATGTACTGGGGAAAAAAAAAAACATTTTCACAAAGGGCTTTAAACAGTCCAAGACTTAATCACAGCCTAAAGGTTAACCTGTCTAACCTGTTGATGAATGAATGTGAAGTTCATTCAATCATTATCACTAAATGTCTGTGAAGATTCTCATTCATCCAGGTTGTGGTAGTCATAATGTTCAGTTAAGGCAATTGGACTTCTAAATAATCTATCTATCTATCAATGAATCAATCAGCCTATCTATCTGTCTGTCTGTCTGTCTGTCTGTCTGCCTGGCTGTCTGTCAAATCTATCTATTTATCTATCAGGCTGACACAGCCCCCAACCCTTTGGCTAAAGAGGAACTGAACCTGCTGGCTAAACTAATGGGTAGTATGGAAGTACAGGAAGCCCCGAGCGGGAACTTAGGCTTCCGTGTCAACCTCTTTACCACAGACCAGGAGGAAGAGGAGGCGTGAGTAGCACAATAGTAAATATTTGGGGGGAATGTACGTCCATGTACGTCAATGTCCAAGCTCATGACATTGTGAACGACTAAATCATTCAGACCTTTGATATAAATGAAACTTGCATGTACATTGATGTCATGGGTCTGTCGAGTTTTAACCAAGATGACTCAATCGTGTAGGCCTACAATGCAAACACATACTGTAGCACATTAGGGAAACACAAAGAAGAGAAATCATAACAAATATTTAAATACTTATTATTAACTTAATTTAAAAGTATTTTAATGTCATTATGTCATGAACAGTGTCCCTTTTTTTTTAAATCTTCCTCAGGGAAACTGCAAGTGAGACAGACGGAATGTTCAGTATCATAAATATCCAAGCAATACAGGTAAACACCTTTGTCATTAGAACAAAGTGTTCTTTGTTTCTGATAGCTTGTTTGGAGCAAAAAGTTTCACAAGTCACACCTTGAATTCGAGTCCAGCCTTGCGTCCCCAGATTTCAGAAAAATCCAGTTAAATCCATGTGGAGTCCTAAGCCTTTAGTCAAGTCCAATTCAAGTCCAACACACATAATCATAAACACAACAATACATTAAAAAAAAAACTGATTGTTGATAGATGTTGATAGATGTAGGATCCAAATCATACAATAAAAATAGATTAAGTGCCATGTCACTTTATAGCCTAATTTTTGCCATTTAAGAATCCTATGCATTTCAGCTTTTGGTTTTTCTTTTACATATTTAGCCAATGTTAAAAATGATGGGCTTCAATACATATGGCTGCTATACACAGGACTTAAGGCTGGCTCAGAACATCTTCTCTAACCATTTCCAAAAAAAAACAAAACCAGTTCACAGATTCACAAATAGTCTTGCTATGACCATGTTTGGGAAACACTTTGGAGAAATAAAAAGTTCTTATAAAGAACATGCATAACAGCATGATAGATTTTTTTTTTGTTTGTTTGTTTTTTTTTTTTAGAAATTGAGCCCTAGACTCTGGTATGACATAAGCATCTGAGCATCTATAATTCAAACACTTTTCAAATGCTAAATTGAGTCAACGCACAATGTTTGTTTTCGTGACAGGAAGCCAGTGCTTTGTCTGTATAATTTGCTAATCCAGCAATACTGTCAAGCTGTGCCTTGAGGCATGCATCGGTTTAACTTAGAAATCTGCTCTAAGAACCTTTTAAGCCCCTACCCACATGCCACATTCATTGCTAACACTACAACATGGACTAGATCTTTCAGCAAACCCGTTTTTATTATTTCTTTTTGTTTTCTTAAAGGACCACCGTGCCAACTCTGAACTGGCCAGAATTGCTGGTGAATTCACTGATCATGAGGAAACTCTGGACGCACCCAGCAACAAAGGGGACCACCTTTTGTCACTGATGGATGGGCTGTGAAAATAAGAAGAGCGAATTAGAGAGCAATAACAGAAGGAAGTAGCCGGCTGCTCATTAGCACTGAATCTTAACTCCTTAAATTTGACCTGAAACTTGTGGTTGTCATATTCCATGTCAGTCATATGCCACAAGTAAAAAAAAAAAAAAACAATGCACAATGCACTTGTAGGAAATTATGGATAGAGTCCAACGAATACTGTAACCAATGGGAAAGATCAGGCGTTCTTTGAAAACCCTGTGTGTCACTTTGTAATGTACTTACACATTTGTATCTTTGTTTTACTTGAAAGTTAGATGCTAAAAAAGCATCTCCTTTTTTGCTGTTAGGTGCTAAAGTATCTGTGTGTTTTCTTAATAAAGATCTATTTGTTAACTACATTATATAATAATGCTGTTATATTGACTGGTCTGGACATGTTTGAAGTCAGTAGCCTAGTACATACAGTAACCTATGCAAATAAACAAGCCTATTCAATATCACATATTAATATATACAGCAATATATATATATATATATATATATATATATATAAATTAAATACATTAATGCCCATAAATAAATGTGTTTTTCTAGGACTCTCTTACAGTAATTGCTTACCATAATGTTTACAAGTTTTTGCCAATAGAGGGAGCTCAGATTCAACCTGCCGATGTTCCGAAAAGGAAATGACGTTGTCCTAATCGGCGCCTTAACAACATGGACAGGACAGAAAAATGAGGGGAAATTGAAAGTTTCAGTCATGACTACAATGTACATTACATGAAACAGGTCTTGTCATTGATAGATTGGACCATTTTCAACTGTAGCTACAGGTACTGATCTTACATGTTTTATGCAAAGTGTAATCGGCTTCCTAGTCCTGATTCCATCACTATGCACAGATCTTTCTGAGATGAGATTAGTCTAACGTTAATGTACCTTTGTAACGTGAATGCATCGTTAACGAATCCAGCATTTGTAATGTCACCACAACGTATAGTTTACTAAAACGTCCTAAATCCTAAAATCATATTCTTAAACGCACAACGGAACTGAAAATTGAGAACGCATGCGTGGTTGTGAAAAGTCACTCACGTAACGTCTTGCAACACAGGTTTGGCTAACTCAAGTGAACGTAATGAGTCTGTCCAGTCTGTCTCCTTTTCTCTCGGTTTCTATGTCCCTCTTTCTTTTCTCTAACGTTACCAAGTTCACTAAATTTTACATATTTTACATTAAATATTTAAATATAATTTGAGATGAGTTTGTAATTTGTTCATTGCCATAATGTTGCCATCTCTGCTTGCCTAAAGTGATTACCTCAGAATTTAGTGTCATTGCAATATCAAAGATATCGTCATTACTTTGCAAATGTTGTGATGATTGGATATATGGTTTCTTTGACTCAGGACAATACAATACATAAGGAAACAATTCATCCTACTAACTAGTCTGAACATTTTATCATTTTATCTGGCAGGGCCAATGGAGGTTTCACATTCAATCCGGGAGCGAACAATCGCAGAAAACAGCCTAGTCATCCTCCTGCAGGGTCTGCAAGGCCAGGTAACCACTGTAGACCTGCGAGATGAGAGCAAAGCCAGAGGCCGCATAGTCAACGTGGATGCCTTCATGAATGTGCGTCTGGAAGAAGTGCTTTACCAGGACCGCAAGGGTCGTCTCTCCAAACTAGCCGATCTGTTTATCACAGGCCGCAACATTCGCTACGTGCACATTCCTGATCACATGGACATTGTTGAGACCATTAAAGCCCAACTAGCCAAGATTCACAGGGTTCGGGATTTCTCTGGGAAACAAGCTGGTAAAAAAGAGTATTCTACGAAGAAAGGGAAAAAATAACAACTTGTTATCAAATTATACAGTGCCTTCAAGAATAGGTGTATTCCAGCACCTACTGACAAACAAACTGCAACTTTCCCACAGCAATCCCAGGGTATAGTTTCATGTTATTATTGATATGAATAGAAATGAATCACATTTATGTTTGGGTGAGCCTCTAAGCCTGGGTCACAGCAAGCCTTTCTTAAACATACAATAAGTTATTCACATGTCTAAAGTATCCTGAGTTATTAATGGTAAATGGATGCAATACACTTTTTTCACTGTAAACCAGATCTGTGTACAGATAGATAATATGTTGCCTTCATACCATTTTGGCTGTTGGTTTGACGGTAGGGCTCAACAATCAGACTAGACATAACACTAATGTTATGCACAATTCATGACTTTTGTGTTGACATTTTTGTTGCGTTTGAAATTAAAACTGCATTTCATTTAGAAAGTATTAATGCATTGGTTTTCAAATTCGTTTTTTGAACAGATATGGAGGGACCGCAATAAAAAAAAAAAGTGTGCATTTTTTAAATAACATTGTGTCTTTATTTTATTTAGTGTTTTTGTTTGGGTAACTTAGTGCAAGAGCAAATGTGATTGGACACATATCCTCTGTTGTCCCTTCTTTCTTATTTCATCTTTCCAAATGTGTACAATGACTTAAATAGCCAGTCATGTGTGAGAGAAAAGTATAAACTAACTCTAGAGTAGAGTGCTCTATATTGTCAATCATCACAGGATGAGTTTGATAGTGTTATTAAATAGTTATTCAAAATGGCATCCTAGGGGTTTGTTGGTTTATTGGATCATCCTTTGACAGTGAATAACAGTGTGGTTTCAACAACAGTGTATGGACATATCAGTGCCATAGCATTCCTGGGAATGGCACTCTAAGGGGCGGTAAATATGCCAGAGAATGGCACTCTAAGCATGTCCTGCCCTGTTCCCTCGGGTTATTAAACTGTATATCATTGTTGCTGCTGCTGGCTTAAAGGGATAGTTCGGTTTTTAACACATTAAGCCCCTTTCACAGGTTGTCTAAAATGCAATAAAGTGGTTGACTTCGAAATTTTGACGATTGCTTCTGTCTCGGCTATTTGGGATATGTAGAATCGCCTCTGCCTGCCTTCAAAATGGTTAGCAATGGGCATGTGTTGTTTCTATCCTTAAAACACTGGTTTTAAAAAAGTGCTACTCACCAAGTGGTTAGTGGTGCTCAATGATGTTCCAAAACATGTATCGTAGCGAAATAAAGCTTCCGTCATGTTTTATTTGGCACTTTGTTTATATGAAGGAGCAAATAGATCCCTATGGGACTTTCAAAATGGCAAATAAAACATGACAGAAACTGTATTTTGCTACGATACTTGGGTTGGAACATCAGCAAACGCCACTAATCACTCCATGAGTAGCACTTTTTTAAAACCAGTGTTTTAAGGATAGAAACAACACATTCCCATTGCTAGCCATTTTAAAGGCAGGCAGAGGCGATTCTATATTTCCCAAATAGCCAAGACAGGAGCAATCATCAAGATATTGGTGTCAACCACTTTATTTCATTTTAGACAACCTGTGAAAGGGGCTCAATGTGTTAACCGAACTATCCCTTTAAGTGCCCATGAGCGTGTTCTCACTGGCTCTCATGCTTGTAATGAACTCATCATAGTGGCTTGGAGGATCAGCTTAAACAAAACACAATGTTTTTTTTGTTTTGTTTAGTTTTTTTTGTCATTGTTTTTCACCCCACATATTACTGTTTTTGTCAATGATTAGTGGAGACTTGATTGAGAACCCGTTCTATTGAGAGAGTATAAGAGGCCCCCTCTTCCTACAGTTCATGTTTACATTACTGTACACTGTGCTTGTAAAGATAGATAGATAGATACTTTATTGATCCCCAAGGGGAAATTCAAGGTCCAAGCAGCTTAGAAAAATCACACACAACATATACTACAGCGTACACAGGATGTTAAGAAGCAGATCAACAAAACAACATGACTAGATCAACATTACTAAAAATAAGAATACAATGCAAAAACTATGGGTTGAGATGTGCATGAGTGTGCTGTGGTACAGTATGGGGTGTGTGTTAAGGTAGTGCAAATGAGCCAGTAGTGCAACAGTGCAAATGAGTCCAGTAGTGCAGCAGGTTAAAAGTCTATTGACTAGCAATAAATATGTGCATATATAAAAGAGGACAACAGAAAAAATAAGCATAGCACTTCAACAGTTCCAATAAAGAATATGGACAATAAGATAAAAAAAAAAAAAAAAATTGCATAATAATATAAAATTTCAATGTCAGTGCAGGGATAAGTCTAACAGAGTCATAAACAGGTTCATGCATCAGTCAAGTATGCAGGTCAAGTAGCAGGTTACAGTTACTGTTAGTGGTCAAGTATGTAGTTACAGTAAAAGGAGGGGTTGTGCATATGGGCTAATGTAGCCAGTAGGGCCCCTAGGCAGTGTGAACAATACACAGTATTGTACAAAAAGTCCTGTAAGTGAATAGGAGGGTTCAGGTGCAGATAGACTATGCAGAGAAGTCTAACTCTCCTTTTCCTTTCAGTGAAGCATTGTAGAGTTGAATGGCCCTGGGTACAAATGACTTCCTAAGTCTGTCTGTTGTGCATGTCAGAGAGCGTAGTCTCCAGCTGATCAAGCTCTTCTGCTGTATGATAGTGCTGTGGAGTGGATGACAGTCATTGTCCAGGATGTTGTGTAGCTTTTTCAGTGTCCTTTTGTCTGATACTGAAGTGGTGCACTCCGTTAAGCAGACGGTGTCTGGGCAGTCCACGTCCATTGAGACTTGAAAGGACTTAAAGGAAAAGAGCATGTATGTGCTGGGGAATTTAAGGAATCTGTATTAAGGGAGGGGTGTGGAGGGTGTTATCAGAACCCGTCCTGGCTGATGGAACACATGCACTGAACAGATGTGGAAATGTTTTTTGGCCATGTTGGAGTACATTTTACATCACAAAAATCTTACATCTATTTTTTGTTTGTTTTAAGACCAGTGACATAGTATCTGGAAATAGTATATGACCAATAAAACGTTTACATTTTTTATATAATAATTTTCCTTGTCACTTTAAATTAAGTAATGTTATAATTAGTCTTCAGATCTGTCATCTTGTTGCCATCAGTTATATCATTAGGAGCTTATGGGAACAGGTAACAAGGAAATTAATTGAAGAGTATGTTCCTGTTTCACTTTGTTGACAGTGAAAGGACACCTGACTGTCATCTGCATGTCATTCTTGACTCCTGAGTTCCTCTGAATAAGTGACCTTATATGACATTCGGGTGGGTGTGGGAGCGTTCCTGTGTCACAGTGTTCTTGTCAGAGCCTGTGGTTTGGACTTGCATGGTGGTTTTGATGTTTTCCAATTTTCATTCTTCTCAAAAATAAACAACCGCCCTAGCAGACCAACCGTGGCTATGAGCAAGGCAAGCCACTCAGTGATGGCAACCACATAATGAAGGCCTTTGCAGAAAAAAAAATGTCTCTGTATGTACACAAAACTTCACCCACTGGAATAGTTCAGTCCTAAATAATTAATTCTCACCACAAATGAAAGAGATTTCATGTATAAAACACGATACCAGATTCCGTTCCCAGCATGCACCTGTCTGCACGATATTTCATGTGCTCACTCATTCCACAGCCATCTCACCCCTGTACCATAGACGTAAGCGTGCCGTGTACCTCCAAAACGAAAACACAAAGACTTCATTTAATCCCGTGGCCTGAAGGAGCAGGCCTTGTGCCCAGGCTGCCAAAACTCAGCAGCTATTTCCTGTTACACCCTCTTGACTTAACGCTGAACAGACCTTTCATTGGCACGTCTGGGACTGACAAAGCAAGGGTGGGATTGGTGGTGGTGGTGGTGGTGGGGGGGGGGGGGGGTGTGTCTGAAGAGGTTCTAGGTGGTTTTATACCACACCCAGATTCATCTCTCTTGTCAGATGAGCAGTGCTTGACCCAAACTCTTTCTTTTGTTTTTATGCTTTTGTGGCATCTTGTGTGGTTATTATTTTTTTTTTTTTACAATTTGAGACTGGGAGGTTGAATCACCAGCAGTTAGACATGACACAAAGTACATAAGTTTGTATTCTCTTGAGTTATAGTGGCAGCCTGCCCCTTCCACTTCTCTACTTCTCTTTTTCTCTCCCTCATGCCCACTCTCCAACTCCTATCTCATTTCCCTCACTCCTTTCCTGTCCCCATCTCCTTCCTTTTGTCTCTCTCATTCTTTTAGTCTCTCGTTCTTGCTCTTATGCGCGCTCCTGTCTCTCTTTCCAGCTCCTCTCTCCCTCCCTCCTTCTCTCGCTCCAGGAAACACTCCCCCTCTTCGCTGACTCAGCCCTCCCTGGCGGCTACTCTGTGTGCTCCCTCCCTACATGTGCGTCTGTTTGTATGAGAGAGAGAGAGGGAGGGAGGGAGGGAAAAAGAGCACAGAGGGCTCATATTGTACCCTTAGGCCTCCCTGGTGCCGGTGCAGAAGAGCGGGGGCATGTGTGAGCACTGGGCTGTTGCTTGGGCTCTCTCTCCCTCTCCTTCTACTTTTCTCTCTTTCACTCCATCCACATCATCATTCTGACTCCAAACTCCATCCTTCTTCCATCCTCTCCCCTGCCGCACAGACACTTCACGACCGCTGGCTTACTGGGGCTTCGCAGGGAATAATTGCGCCTTTTTGTTTCCTCCCCTGCTGATGTTTATTTAGCATCTGCTGGGCAATTTTGAAGGCTTCTATTTAAAGTTAACAGTCCATTGGGATGCCACAGGGGAGTTAAGGTGAGTGAGAGATTAGACAGAAGATGTGTCTTATTTAATATGTATGTGTCCTCTGTAGATGTGTATTTAAAATACTAAACTACTGCATATAGGTCTGTTTAAAAAATGTTATGCTTTGTTTCCTCAACAATTTCTGTTCAGATCATATCACTCACCATACAGTTTACTATAGCGCAGGGGGGCTTTTTTTCTCTGAGAACTACTTCAACAAAGTTGACATGGAGAGCAGTAAGGCTGGGATTATTTTGTACTTGACAGGACAGGCTGAATCATAATTTAATAATGTAGTCAAAAAAGGGATTACACCAGCTAAAATCTCAGAGAAATCTAATTAAAACATCCTGCCCTATTTGGTAGGCAAAAAATCGATCCCAGTTTTATTGCTGTCTCAACCACATTGACTCAGTTTATAGTAGCTCTCATGACAATTATTCACATTTCCTTTGACCCTTAAAAAAGCTACTTTTAAGCAGGTGGAGGGCTACTGGTAAGCCCATGAGCAACTGTTGGAGAACCCTTATATAGTGTATAAGTAACCAAACCCACCTGCAAGCTGTTTTATCTAGGATGATCAGGCATCAGTGTTTGTGTGTGTGTGTGTGTGTGTGTGTGTGTGTGTATGTACTCTTCTCTGCTTTTCTACACACTGATGACAGTGCTAAATTGTCATAGTCACAAACTGATACAATTTGTTAGAAAAAAGAACAGAGTGAATACATGTGTTCAGTTAGCTGTGTAAACACCACCAGTGCTTGTGGGTCTGTGGGTCTGAGCCCAGCTACTGGTTCTGGGAACTGCTTGGCCTGCTCGGAAGTGGTTTCTGTGTAAAAGATGTTTGCCTTCGCATTTACGAATCGCTGGCATGTTAAAAAAGCCATCGGTTCCCCTCACTGGTATGTCGTCTCGTTCGCATTTTTTTCTCCTTACTTTTCTGGGTTTTCCTGAAGCAACAAAGATATTTTGAGACGTTGTTGTGGCTAAGTGTCTACACAAACTCCCCTGTCTGGCTGTGACAAATGTTTATGGGCTCTTGGTTGGTCCTGTTACAGAGAATCTGGAATGTGTTGTGTAGTGTGGGCATGTGGGCGTGAATGAGGTTTGTTGGTTTTCATGACTTGTATTTGGACAACTGCATTTTTATGTGTCCACTTGCTGAGACTGACAAGGATAGAGCGGGCCAAGGCTTTATATTTAAATGTAAAAAATAGACTCAACAGTTTGAAATCAAAGTGAAACCACATTTTGACATTTTTTTTAGTGTGTATAAATAATCAATGGTAAAATTACGAAAAAAAATCTATTTAGACTCAGATTTGCTGGATGCAAGTAAAGTTTGCCCTAAAGTTTGTCACACACCTACTATTTAAGGTGGGAATGTTTCAATGTTTTCAAGGCTCCAGAAGTCCCCTTTCTTGTATCCATGCCAGTATTTTTTGCACCTAAAGGAACAGAGTCCACAAATGCTCAAGCTCCAAAAACATTCAGAATCGCTTGTTCTGCCAAAGAATCTCTGGCAGAGCATATAGCAGCTGTGAAGTGTACATTCTGTAACTGGCCATTTGGATCTGGTTGGTGCTGGATCTGCTTTAGGTCGGTGATATCTTAACAAGGCTGCCTACAAGATGGATAAATAATCTCACTTTCATCTTCAGTCAAGGAGAGTGCAGTTCCCTTGCAGGCATTGTGGAAGCAGACAGGGTCAACACTAAAATGAACGCCCACGCAAGCAGAAGCAGAGCTTTTAAGCAACAGTATAGCAACATGGAAGACAGGAGCAAGCAGAGAAAGAGAGACTGAAATATCCCAAGGCTGTATATTCTTTACTCTACCTTATGTGACACATTTAGTAATTCAAATGTGAGATAAAGAGAGTGTTCTCCGCTGACAGCACAAGGGATTTCTTCTGCTCATGTTTGTTCATTGTTGCGGGCCAGTGGCCTGACTCACAGTTTTGGCCATGAACCTGACGTGAAGTTGTAATCATAACACATGCATGTCAGACAACCCAAGGGTCCAATAAATAATGGATAAATCTGAGACCGGTGAATTCAACAGTTTGAGTTAACAGAACATCACTGAACATGTAGCAGTCACTGTAACCCTAACCCTACACGTATGTCAGCCATCTTGGCAGGATCACCCTGTGGCTGCCAGGCCAAACAGTGGGGAGATAGGGATCGGGGTGGGGAGAAAACAGTTTCTTGATGAAGTAGATTACAACTAGGCCTAATTATACGGTCCCAAGAGAAAGAGTGAGCCCAGGGAGGCAGACCAAACAGCCTGCACTCTGCAGTCTGAAAACACTTTCATTTCAAGGCAAGCAACATCATTAAAGCTATAGTTATCACGTAGTGGGAGGCGGGGTGGTTCTGCGTCATCTGATGTTATGGCTGTTTGGACAGCTTTTGTCCATTTTGGCTGGATAGGGGGTAACCATAAGGTCATATCTGAGTTTCGGCATGGCTTTAATCATCTGCACATGCATCACTCATCACATTATGTAAGACCGAACAGAAAACGGAGTGTGTAGAGAGCAGGCAGCAAATGGAAAACTCCTCCTGGAGCTGTTTTCCCTTAGCTCTCTCCTTTTCAAACACACACACACAAACACACATTCTCTCAAATGTACATACACATGTACTGTACATTCTCTCTCTCTTCAGTCACACACACACTTCTTTCTCTTCTGCTCTCTCTCAAACACACACTTCTTACTCCCTCCCTCTCTCTCTCTCTCACACACACATACACACACACGCACACTACACATACTCTCTACTGTTGCTCTCTTCTCTCCTCCTTCGGGTGAGTGACAAATGTTGGACACTTGCCAGTTTCCCAGCGACAAGCGAGTATTTGTTGGTGGAGTCTCTGGGCAGGGTGGACCACAGGGGCGGGTGCAGAAGCTAGAGCAGCATGTGAAAGCCGGCGTGCGAGGCTTCTTGTGGGAAACATGGAACCCTGGGGTTTTGAGAAAAAAAAACGAAAAGGGAGAAAGGGTCATCGCATCATAACATCACTTTACATAGGACAGGAAGGGGAAGCCTGAACGAGAAGAGAGAGAGAGAGAGAGAGAGAGAGAGAGAGAGAGAGAGAAAGAGAGAGGGGTAAATGTCCTCATACATGATCAAATTTAAAGGTGGAGAAGGACCTATGGCATCTCCACCCCCACCTTGACACAAGTGAATGTTTACATGTTGTCCAGTGAGATTTCATCTGTCCAATCTTCCATCCATTTTAAACAGCAACACTGAACACAGAACCACTTTGTTTTGCGCACTGTGCAAAATAACAGAAACCTCCACGGATATTCTGTAAAAGCAAGATTACAGGTCCTGCCATTGTTCCCTCACAGCCAGGTCTTCATGTGCCTCCACCACACACTAGTGCAGATAACACAGCCTCCTCATAAGTCTCTGGTATATGATGGGGGTGGAGGGTGAGCAAGGATCTGTAATGTGTGTGTGTGTGTGTGTGTGTGTGTGTGTGTGTGTGTGTGTGACAAGAATGCGCCTCTGGCTTATTTGTTTGTTCCAATAAAAGCCCTGACCTCTTCTAGGGTGCTTGTAAAAATGCCCTGTGGCCCAGGCTCCCTTTGACAATAAATAATCTCACTTTCTTCCTCAGACAAGAAGAGAAGTATTAAACACATCACAATGGACTTACAGGCATCGTGAAAGCAGACAGGGTAACCACTGACATGAATGCCACACAAACAGAAATGGAGCTTTTGAGCAACAGTATGGCAACATATGCCCACCTCAAAGGTAACCTAATATGCTATGTTTCCTTTTCTTTGGAGGGGGTCTCACATTTTGTGCTTTTAGGGAAATGACTGCTTCAGTCCTCTCAGGCTGAGGCTGGTGGAGGCGACAATGGTTATTAGAAAGCAGAGACATTGTGGATACATACGTAGCTGAGGCTCAGGCTGTCCCGAATTAGAATTTCCTGCCTGAAATCTACAGCAGGGGGATAAGCAGCAAATCATTCCTGGGACTTAACTGTACTGTTTGACTTGGCTTTACACCTCAAGAAAATGTCCTCAAAAAAGGTCCTTGTGTTTTCATCCTCCCCCTCAGTGTGTAGGTTTGGACGGGGACCATATTTCGTTCTCCTCCACATGGAGTAAAAAGTTACAGCCATCCAGGATACACCTCAGCAAATGTTTTCTTTTTGATTGGTTTACCTAAAAAAATCAAAACTTTACAATTTAATTTTCATCTATAAGTTAGTGATGAACGTTCAAAAGTAGCAACTGGGGCAAGGGCAGTGACTGCCCACACTTGTGCAGGAAAAATAGGCTAGGCCTATATCCTACAGTCACATCTGTAAAGGTTTGTTCTTTGTCTTTTTTTTTTTTTCATTTCAGATAACATAGAGAGCTTCGCCCTGTATTTCATGTTGGGCGTGTGTTCCGGTTTACTCATGGCACTGTGCTTGCTGGTGTTGGGACTTGCGTGCCGGCCGCGTGCCAAACAGGTTCCTCGCTCACCTGACAGAAGGCAGCTGCGTGAGTCGAGCGAAGAAGAGGAGGATGAGGACGACGGCGATGAAACCAGCCAGGGGAAAGACGATGAAGAAGCGGAGATTCCTCGAATGACAGTGGCACCCATGAGCGATATGAGCCAGTCAAATGGCACCTTGCGTAGTGTAAATGTCTTCACCTCAGCTGAAGAGCTGGAGAAAGCACGAAGATTGGAAGAGCGGGAGCGTATCGTCCGGGAGATCTGGAGAAACGGACAGCCTGACATATTAGTCACGGGTACAGGCACCCTTGGGCGAGTACACTACCACTGACCACCTTAGACTCAATGGTCGGTCAAGGTAACCCATGAACCTTGGAGTTTGTCGGCTATATTTTATGTCAAAATAATCCAGTGAAAAAAGGATCACATTAAATTGTTTGTAAATTCTTGTATTGCTTATCTTTGGGATAGGTACATCTGGATGTGGTTATCCATCTACTTTCTCAAGTTATTCCTGCACCCCTAGTATGTAGGCCCAATTAGAAAGCCTACATAATTGGCCTTGAGTGTAATTTAGTTGCCAGTCACTTTAACACTAAATTGGCAAAGGTCATTTAGTGACCTGTTTCCCTACGACCTAGACTACTACATTCTACAACTTCAGTTGTTTTGTGCCAAAATGAGACCTTTTACAAGCAATTATTACTGCCCCTTAACACCACAAACTAAATGTATGTCTGTTTCAATGTCTACCTTCATACTACTGTATCTAACGCTGAGTCTTGACAGAAAAGTAGTTCAGTAAAAATCAATGTAGGAACAGTATATTGGAAACACTGTATGTAACCCGTCACTCTCCAACTTGTCAGATCCTTCCTGTCTTTCCCTATCCAAGAATAACACCACTGCCTCTCTCAGGCCCGTCTAGGAACATGCTTTTTGGCTGTCTGGACCCGAACACTGAAACACATTGTGCAAACCAGATAATGCCATGCCATGAAAACAACTTGACTGTTATGAAATGCACGGTTTATATCTGCATCCTTGCACAATATCCATGTGAAATTCAAACATATGTTTTATAACTGAGTGTACAGCATTTTTGCACGTAGACTTGCATGTGACATTGTTGTGTTGCGGTATGTATGCCTACGACTTGCCAGTCTCCGAAGGTCCAACTCCATAATATAGTGATGGCAAGATGAGGCTTTGTTGAAGCTTTTCACCAAAATGTGTTGCAAAAAGGTTAATTTCATGAGGCCTCACTTAAGATTCAAATGCTCACTAAGGCCATCTAGTGGTGAATAGGCTAAATAGGAAAAAATTGCACCATGCTTATTTAAGGAAGTTTCAGGCACTTTCCCAATTGTGGTACATTTCTATAAATACTGGTAATAATAAATCATAATTATATAATTATTAATAATATATATTACTATATATTTAAATTATAATTGGGGGTGACATTATTGTGATGAATGTACAAATGTGATAAAGTGCTTTTGTAACATAAATGGGGAGCAGTGAAGAGGTGTTTTTGTAACTGGAGAGGGTAAGTGACAAAATCATGTCAAGCAATGCCTGATCTAGTTCTTGTTTCCTGGAAGCTAAAGCCAAGGGAACAAACCAACTTACTAAGCTTTAATAGCAGTAAGTAAATAATTTAATAACAGTAAGTAAATATACTGTTTACGCACCTTCCATCAGAATCAGTTCTGCCATTATGCACGGGATGCCTCAACATGGATGAGGTGTTGTTGCTACAGTAGGCCTATAAGATATCACTTTTGCACAAATGTGACATTTCACCTATAGATAGGCTATATTGTATAAGTAGCCTAAATTTAACATATGACGACATTAAGCTACTGATAATATCTATACATGTTAAATAACGCCGTCCAGTCTTTAAAACTATTGTATAGGCTAACCCACCTTATTGGGAGAGATCAAGAAGCCTACTCCCAAACAGGCGAAAACTTCCTCTTTTTGTTCTTATTAATCTCCATTGTTAGGTTATTCTTAGTAATGAACAACAAGTTGCAATAAACCGCAAAAATACACTTCTGAAAAAACTGTTTCCATCCACGGACAAAAACACACGAGCGCTTATTCTTCATGGGACATCTTTATAGTCGACATGTCCCACCAAAATCAACCTAGATTCAACGTGCTAGCACGGCAAGCACTGGGAGCCGAGGCCTCAAACATCATGTCACGTGATCGCTCCATGTTGACACACGCCTCGATACGGAGCGTCGGCTAAAATTTGCGTGAAATGCTCGAGACTTCGTTCGAAGTCTTGATACGATCAGGCCATCACTACCGTAATAGGTCAGTCAAAAGCCACTGCATACCTGCTTTTAGCCCTTATCAGTAGACATATACCATGGTTTAGTCAGGTTGAGTGCCCTGGCTCAGGCCCAGGGCTAAGGGCCTAATGGATGACAGATGTGCCACAAACAGAATGAATACCATTCCCAGAAAACAGCAGGTCAAGAGCAGTTTGATCGAGTCCAGACTGATAAATAACAAAACCCAAAAGTTTACATAAACTGATTTATTGGAAAAAGAAAATCATTGGAGGGTTATTTCTACAAGCAGCAGGGAGAGCATGGTGTTTTCACATAGCTATAGATGAATATAGATATGTAAAGGGAAGAAATACCAGTCATAGTTCTACAGTCACTTCAGAAGCCAACACAAAGGCTCGAGCAGAGACTGTCCAGTATCACACAACAGGACCTGCTTTGCACATAAGGAAGCACAAGGAGAGTGCTTCCAAGTTCCCCTCACGTAAACATATCTCTTTAGTAGGGGCTAAGGGGTGGGGGGAGGGATGGAGGCCAAAAAAGCTCAAGCTCTTATTTTGACATTACTTTCAACTAGCAGAGACAAAGGTGTATAGGCCCACTGTTAACTTTCAAACACTATTAATAATACAAGGCCACGGTAACTCTTGTCATACAAGCATCTATATTAATGTTTGTTTTCTGTAAATAAACTATATACACTTGGAGGGTATATTCTTTGCATTAATTATATTGGGGGGGGGGGGGGGGGGGGGGG
>JAGFZM010001815.1:379325-405631 GCA_017657215.1 Limnothrissa miodon | reverse complement strand
GTGTGTGTGTGTGTGTGTGTGTGTGTGTGTGTGTGGACCTACTTGGATTTTTTGTGGTGTTTGGAGGATTTTTCGGTGGAGCGCTCCCTGCTGGGGCCTCTGGAGCCCCCTGATCCCTTGCCCCCATCCCGCTTGTGCTCACGGGGGTACTTTTTACGCCTCTCAATGTCCAGACGCAGATCGCCCTCATACTTTTTACCCTCCTGTGAGAAACAGACCGACCAAGCATGTTTAGTTAGCCGAGGGCGCCAAGAATACAAATCGAAATATACAGAAAAAGATATTGAAATGCAAATGTTAGACCATTAGGACAGCACAAGACATTCAAGGGTTAATTGTAAAGCTGCCCCATCTAGTGGTGATAATAAGCAACTACAAAGATGCCGCTCTGTCTTAAAGTGTGCAGCACTGTACAGAATTCACCCAGGTCTGTTCATAAAGAATTTGTGAACCACAGTTCTCCAAACCTGGGAAATGGCCCAGAATTCTAGTGGTGAACCTTTGAACAGATGGAACAACTGTGTTGGTCCATGAGTCTGTTTTCCAACACTCTTACCAGCTGTAGAATCTGAGTATCTCACCCACCCCCAAATGAAGGGGGGGGGGAATAGTGCCTGTAGTACAGACATGGGCAGCTTCGGGCTTAACATTTTACATTCATTGCACATCCCCCTTAAGACACACACACACACACTCAGCAGCATACACATGCGTGCACCCACAAATAAAATAGCTTAACCATAAAACCAATACGCAGGTGTGTTCTAAGACAGGGTACCAATCAACAGCCCCAAACATCTCCACGAAAGCTACATAAACACCAACACCCTACAAGAAAAACAAGAGGGAGAAGCAGCATGCGCCAAAATGCTTTCCCGACAAGTTAGGTCAAGTTCAAGGCAAAAACAAACACACAGTAATTTTTCCTTTTTTTTTCCCTTTATAGAACAGATGATTGTCAAGGAGAATACTTACTATTGGCAACGTTTAGCAGTCCAGTGAAAGGCTTTTTTTTTTTGGACAGTTTTTGGGCATCAATATTCACCTCCGGCTTTAGTTTAGCCTTTTGCATTGGGGCATGTACGTATCGACCCGTCTAACCATATCGTAAAGGCCAGTGGGTACCATTCAGAAATAACACACAGAATTGGCTGAAATTGATTTATGCACCTCCTTTAAAAAGAAAAGCAAAAGCTCAATAATGTTGTTTTTTTCTCTCTCTCAAGCTTCAGCTTCCTTGTTTCTTTCTTTTTTTCTGATTGTATTTTGTTTCCTGTGTGATTGTACTGGATTTGATGCTTATTCTTTTCCCAAAAAGAAAGAAAAAAAGAAAGACTATTTCAGATGGTCAAAACGGTCGGTCACCTTGTAGCTGCCCTCCTCGAAATCCTCAAACAGGTGAGCGTGCCTCTTAAAAGCACTGGGAGACACATCAATTCTCCTGTAAGGACAAAAAAAATACGTAGGTGAGGCAATCTGAAAAATGTGTGTGAACAAAATCTCGGTGTTTGTCCTGTGTGTGTGTGTGTGTGGTCAGTAGCTGGTATGTCTCAGGTATGTGTATATGTGAAGCAATCATGCAGTAGCAACAGGTGTATGTGGTCCTGCCAAACACACCTGTGGATCTCAGGACTTTTCTTTGGCTTCATTATTTCCATCTCGGAGGCCCGTCTTTGGTACATGGCAAAGCGCTCATTTAGAGTCATTCCAGACGAGCGAAAGTGTTGAGCTGCGGGGAGACACATCGCCACCATCAAATCACCCAAAGAAACCAAGCAGTCAAGAAATCAATCAATCCATCAACCCACCCAAAGCCTTCATGCACAGTAGCACACTTAGAGCTTCTGCTACACAGTATGATTAGAATCAAATTATAATAAAAAAATGCATAAAACACCCTTGAAGACCCTTAAAAGCAACTTTTAAGTTACAAATAAACAATTTAAGGTGAACACCACTAAGGTGCTATGGGGGTCAGTATATTTAGATATATTTTTTAGACTAGCTAACCTGAACCACTTACGCCATTTGTCAAGCTGCGTTTCCTAACAGGGACTATTTTTATCCTAGCACACCACAGAGCTGTGTTTTCAGCGGCTCTGGTTAGCAACATGTGTCAGCAGCTGGTGACCTGAGGGGCCAACACATGGTTATCCAGAGGGGAAAGGACACCGGTTATTTCCATGAAGCCACTCAACCAGCTGGGGTTGTTCCTCAACAACATAAGCCTTGGCATTAAGAAATGCCCACGAGCATATCGGTGCAACATATGTGCAACTGCGTATGGATATTTGTCCCAACTGGTTGTGACTAAGGTTTATTCAGCTCAGGTTAACTAACTTTTATTTACCATAATTACACGCATTAAAATGCACAAATGAATTAGTCAGGACTACAGGAGCACGGCATAGGTCACCATTCCAAGAATTCTATATCCTTGACACATTTGTGTATGCATCTAGTGTTGTGTGTGTGTTACCTTTGATGTGGTGTACGATAGTGACTATGTGCTGAGCATAGAGCTCAGAGGGACTCCGGCGCAGCTGCGCTGCCTGAATGTGCTGGAAGATGGAGCGGAACTCCTGGTCCTTCTTACTCTGGTGGACCAGATCCCGAGACAAACGCCGCTCTTTAGCCATCGAGCCCGAGGTGCTTCCGCTGAAGAGGGTGAGGGGGTTGGTGTACAAATGGTGCATAGAGGAGGAGAAATGGATAAAATCTCAATGATACATGAGAATCTTTCAAAATCTACCCTCTCTTCAGGTTAAATTAAGCAATTAAGGACATTTGAAATGGAAACTAAATATTTACTGCCATAAAAGAACCTACCCCTCTCCTTCATCCTGGAAGGATTTGATGGTAAAGTTAAAGTCCTCATCTCTCTTTCCAGAAGATCGGGACGGGGGAGAGTCGTCTCTGCCTACAGGGAAAAGCGGACGCGTGCGCCCTTCCGAGCCCCTCGAGGTCGGAGGAGGGGAGTTGGGGCTTGCGCGGTTCTTCTTCTTCTCCTTCTTCTTGGCACTGCGCTCCTCCTTGCGCGCCGCCTGCTTGCGGCTGAGGTACAGCTCCTCCTCCATGTGCTTCAGCTCCTCCTCCACGTCCTCGGGAGGCTCCTGGTTGGTGGACGGGTAGTCCGAGTCGTCCCACTTGCCGAAGCGCTCCTCGGCAAGGTCGCGGGCCGACAGCGGCGGCTTCACCTCGCTCTTCCGGTCCTGGCCAAAGTCCAGATCCATGTCCTCGTCCAGGAAGGGGAGGCTCTTGTCGGACTTGCCGGCGCCATAGGTCGGGTCATACGGGTCTTTGCCTCCACCGCTCTCTGCGTCGGCTGAGATGGACGAGGGCTCACCTTCGCGCCCGTTTTCCCCTGACTTTTTGCCTTGCTCTGCTAAAAACCTGCCAAAGACATCAGCCATCAAGACACCAGTGTTTCACCACCAAGAGCTGTATTAGGTTTACTGTACACATCATGAATCTGCCAGACAGGGAATTAAAAATGTCATTTCAACTACACCATATAGACAATTTACTTCACTAAATGAAACGGCCGTGTAGTATGCATTATATAAAATGACTACACATAAAGCCATGTAAGTCACACCAGACTTTAGATCAAATTAATCTAGAACAATTCATTTCGTCTTCATAACTACATGACCCATTGTTGTTGCCAATAGATAGAGAGGAAAGGAAAGAAAAAAAACATTTTAGACTGGCACCACAGAAGCACATGAGTGAGTCACCTGGATTGAGGCTGATCATACTTACAGCAGCTTAACTCATCACCTCCTAAATTATGGGATTGCAAACAACTTCCAGTTTAACGCATAGCACCAGCAAGTTTTGGGAGTTTTGTAATTTTGCTTTTTGAAATGAGCAGTGTGTTTCTACGGCTTCCATTTTAACCTGAATTCTTCCAAGGTTCTTTGTGGCTGCACACAGACTAGACAGATTTGAAAGAATGATTATAAATCACATTTTACCGTTACAAAGGAAAGAGAGAAAAAAATTGTACAGAAGCACAGACAAAAACGTTAAGAAAGGAGTGTAGACATGAAGGAGAGGCGGACATACTTCTTGAAAGCGGTCGAGATCGCGGCCTTCTCCCCCTGGCGCATGTCTCCTTTTGAGAAGAAGCCAAACCCAGTGGAAGACGAAGATGCCCCCCCCAGGGGAAGATTTGGGGGGGCTCTGGTCGGATGAGGCAGCAGGGCCGATGGTCCTCCAGAGTCCCGCGGTACCTTTCGGATCAGTGCCGGCCGGGGCGACAGAGGAAGCGGGCCCCTGGCCCCCAGGCCTGGCCCCAGTTCCGAGAACCTTGGGGCTGGTTTCGTACTCAGTCAGGCCCTTCCACTTGCTGAGATCCAGGGAGCTGGTGCCGCCCCCACCCCCGCCAGGAGGGTCGTCAGCGGAAGCTGCTGCTGCAGCGCCTGGTCCTCCAGCGGCTCCTCCACCTCCATCTTTACTGGCCCTGGAGCCTGAGCGACGGTCCTCCTGCTTCTCCTGCTGGTGCGCTTTGCTGTCACGGGAGGCGCGCTTGTCGCTTCTGCGGCGTGGGGAGCGGGATGAGCGGGAAGAGGAGCTGGAGTGTCGGGAGTGGCCCGACGATGAGCGGTAGGAACGGGACCGGGAGCGACTGCCGGAACGTCGGCGCGGCGTCCGGGAGCGTGACCGGGAGCGTCCGCGCCGTGGGCTGTGGTCACGATATGAATCGTGCTGGCCCTGGTGGTCACGGTTTTTGTAGTCGCCTTGCCAGTTGTTGTTGCGGTAACCGTAGTTGCCGCCGCCGCGCTGGAAGCGGCGGGGGTAGAAGCCGCGGCCTCGGCCGCGGGGGTAGTAAGGGCGACGAAAGCCCCGGTTGTAGCCCCGGTAGCCCCCACGGTTGTTCTGGTAATCACGGCTGGGGTAGTTACGGCCATGGGACGGAGAATGAGACCTGGAGCGGGACCGGGACCTGGAGCTACAGAGATACAGTCACAGGGAGGAAGGAGCAAAACACAAGAAAGAGTTTCAATTTTCATGACACTTTTTGTATTACACAGAAAAGAGGGCCAAGAAAAGACTTGGTACCAAAAGATATGACATTGACTTCATATCTTGACAACAGTCATCAATTAAAGAGAAGAGTCATTGATTAAAATCATAAAAAGCAAACAACTGTATCAGTAGGAGAAGTAACTAATCAGAGAGATGCTCCACTAGGGGGCGCTGACAGGTAAGCATCTCTTTTCCCTCCCCGTCTCTTGAGCCCAGGAGGCAGCCTCAGGCACAGGGCGTGTATGTAATATATATATATGCTTATGTAAACTCTAGCTTCACATCATTACTCGCGCCAGTCAAGAGCTGTTGTAGTGTAGAAACCCAAGCTGTCTATACGCCTCAGGCAAACAGAACAACCTGCTCTTCACTACAGCTACACAGCTAGATCCCTCCTATTGGGAAATAAACATACATCAATACAAAATCAACATATTTTCATCACCAGATGTAAATCATAACCATCATCACTGAACAATGAAAGAGTTCTGTTCAGCGCTACAGAGAGAAAAGAGAAGCAAAGATCATCATGGGCCTGATAGCAGCTTCAGTGAAGCACCACGCGCAGCGGTTTACGCCTCGCCAGACTTTTTCCGTCTGAAAAGTGCTCATCTCTGAATGACACCCAACCCACAAGCCTTGCAAAACCAAACCCTGATATACAAGAAAGTCGAGAAACTAAAGCAAGGCTAGAGTACAGCTCATTTCGCAAACATTCACCACAAGTGCTTCTGCACAAACCAGTCTCTCACACACACACACACACACACAAACACACACACACACAGAGAGAGAGAGAGAGAGGGAGAGAGAGAGAGAGAACAGGTAGAAGTAGTCGGGGCAAGTCCATATACAGTAGATCTATGCCAGCGTAGATTAATAAAATAACGGTAATAAGGATTACTATGAATAGCAGTTGGCAGCATGTTTTAAAACATCAAAGCAAGTCAAAGGCAAGTCAGCAGAAGATAAATGCGCTCGTTTCAGTGTGAATGACGGCAACGGGAAACAGAGAGAGATTTTAAAATGAAACAAGAGCAGATAGCAGGAGATAGAGAGGAGGAGATGAAGGAGGGGAGGGAGAGTGGTTGGACAGAAAGGCTAGTATGTGTGTGTGTGGGAGAAAAGGAAGCCAAGACAAAGTGGAAAAAAAAAAAAGACAGACAAAGAAAGGCTAAGTCAAACAAAATAACACTAGAGGATCAGTGAAAGTCACAAAAACAAGAACACAACCAAAATGAAAACCAGCAAAAAACATTGAAAATAAATTACCACAATGCACAAACACTGCCTGGCTTACCGTCTTGGTTTTTTCATGTGTACAGAGAAAGGCTCGCGAACGTCGTAGAACGAGTTCAAGTGAACGTGTGCCGGGGTTGGTGAAAGAGATAGACGAGAGTGTGTGGATTGTGTGTGAGTGTGTGCCAAGCAGTAGTAGCAGCAATGGCATACTGCCTAGTGTTAACCCCCCTACTAGAACAGGGACCCGACCTTTCTTTATACCACAGTGCCGTGGAAACGGATCATCACACTCTGTGTGTGTGTGTGTGACGCAAATCCTCACAGGACAAGCAAAAGGCACGAATGAAGAGCAGCAGCAGGGTGTGAGTGAGAGCTTGTCTAGGTCGTCTGAACGTGTGTGTATATAAATATATCTTAAAGTCACTCACACAAATAAATATGTACACACACACCAACAGGAATGAGTGGACCCTTGCACACACCTGCACTGGCCATTCAGCTGCAAGTCTTTACCACAACACAACCAGATCTGAGCCAGAGCTCAACGCCATCTGTGATGAATGCTGTTGCATTCTGTTTGGAGCAGCAGGGAGAAGGGAAACTAACCGTCCCCCATGAGAAAACTGCACCAACCACCACAAACAAATTTAGTTCTAGGTCACCAACCCCACCACATGCTCCTACTGAAACACACACACACACACCTTTGCTAGCTTACACAACTTCAGCTATCTCAGCACAGGATGCAAGGCCCGCAAAGATTAGATTTTAAGAAGTCTTTAATGCTCTCTGAACTTCAGAGTGTCTTCGGACTTTCCTTTCAATTAGAATAGAAACGACCCCTGGAAAGACCATGAATTCCTGATCCAATTCAAATTGTAATCAAAGGGGTGGTTTATTCTGCTCCTATTGCAAATTAAACAACCATGTAAACATTCGATTGGATGAGCCTTTTGCAAACATGTTCACTACTCACCTTTCAATACAAACGGAACCTGTATTTCTGCTATGTCACAGTCACAATGATTGTGTAAGCTGGCAAGATCTTTATCAAGGTGACTATAGTTTTCTGAGAGCAGTTTACAGTGCTTACTGCTCATCTAAAATTTGCATACACAATTGGCTACCTTACAGAAAAATCTATCGATTGCCATTTTTATGGTAATTAAAAAAAAAAATAATAATTCTCTGTCAGCGCCTACATCACATAACCACATCTAATCAGAATAGAATGTTGCTGCATGTAAACAGGTGACCTAGAACTCTAATCAGATCAGCTTAATCAAAATGTCATAAAATCTACACATGCAAGCGGAACTTCTTTTATCTTGCTTATCCTTTTCTTCCCTCTATCCTCTTCCTTTCTTTTGGCTTTTCTCTTTCTCAGTGGCTAAGTGAAAAGATGAATCAGGTTCACGCAATAATTCTTCTATACTCTGTAGACCAGCAGAGCACTTACTCGCGTTCTGAAGCCATTAGAGAAGATACGCAACATTACAAAGTTGCAGAACACAATGAAAGAGTAAAGGAGAGAAAAAAAAAGTCAATAATTTAGATGTTGCATTGCAGCCGTGCACGCTTCCACTTTTATAAAGCTCTACACCAGTAAATCATAACCAACATCCATTTTTAAAGTCGTTTGACTGCAATATTTACTAAGGTCATTTACAAAAATAGCTGTTACTGGAAAATTAACCACAAATAGTTAAATCAATCTTTTATCAGCTTCTTCATCAGAAATGATGAAGCATTTCACCAACAGCAAGGTAATTATTAAAATGGGTTATAGGTGAAGTAGGGATAAAAAGTGTTATCTGTGATGTGTTAAGACCTGTTTGTTGTTGTTGTAGTAGTAGCATTTACCTGTACCGGTGCTTCCTGGAGCGGGAGCGGCTTCTGGATCGGGACCGCGAGTACGACCGGGACCTGGAGCGGGACACCGACCTGGAGCGCGAGCGCGAGGGGGAGTTTGGGGGCTTGGACATCGCTGCGGTTACAGTCAGCGTTGCAGTCCTCCTTAGACCTGTTCGACAGGAAAGAGAAATCCAAATTAGGCAATGAAACCGCAGAACTAGTGGGGTCAGTTCACAAAGAGAAGCTTTGCCCTCCCTTAAAGTACACTAGCTTCCTGGCTACAGTCTACTGCTTGCAATGTCAGCCTAACCACATATGACACCCTGACTACAGTGGCCAGAGAAGACTGAATTTCTAAGAATCCTGTTCTCTAGAAGGGCTATATAAGAGACATTTATTCATGTTTAATATCTACCGTTTTGTTGTTTGTTTACGAGTGATCAAAATGAAAAGGATGCAAAGGTCATTGCTGTTGCTTGATGGCTGATTGCACACAAGCCTAATTTGGCATGTATTTGTCACAAGCCTTAAGCAAGAGTCAAGGCTAATGAAATCATGCTTGACCACACCAGCACTGACTTGCCAAAAGAGTAATCTTCAGATGACCCCAAACACACACACACACACACACACAATATATATATAGTGGCATGTGCACACAGACGCAATCTTCTACATGCACACACGCGCTATAATGTGTATGCAAAGAAAACTGCCGAAGACAAGCCTGTCCAGTCACAGCCACATAGGCCTTCTATCCACATAAACTACACAAGACTCAAGACAATGGCAACAAATCAGTGCACACACATTGCACAGGCTGATAACACAGACCGTCTTGTGCAGTCCACTCCAGAGTCATGAAGGCACACTTTGTCTGCTCCCCAATCTGGAGCCAAAATAGCCAAATTGAGTGCCCTGATGAGGGTCAGACAGAAAGGCCACAACAACTGCACCAAAGGATCCTATTATGCCCATGGGGACCCAAGCAGGCCAGAGGCACATAGATGTGAGCTTTTGGGGGTCACGGACATGGGAGGCGGGCGAGGGATGGTAGCAACAGAGGAAAACACATGGCAGCCAAAGTAGACAGCTGTGCGTGCCATTACCGGGTAATTGAGGAGGTAAAGAACGGACTTGGAACAGAGCACCAGTCTAAGTTAATGGCAGGGGATTTCAGGGTACATCACGGACATATGTTGATGACATTAAGGCACTCAAAAAAAAAAAAAAAAAAAAACACAGCAGGCAGTTACAGGCAAATGCGAAGCATTATCAGCCCCGTAAAAACTCAACTGTTATCTTCTATTTATTGGAACCACTGGGTTTGAACCATCACCCAGCTAAACAAAACCTCCCGCTCCCCATCTGTGAATGAACTTCTGCATCGGAATGCAATTTGAAACAAAGCCAATGCTTTCTAACAGATTGTTGATAAAGTGTGTGAGAAAAAGGTGACACTCATCATGTTATTCTAACATAAAATACAAGCTGCGAGGAGATATTGTGAATGTGGCAAAACAGACAACTCTTTCAATATAGAACTAACAAGGCTGCAATAAACACAACGTCTGTCTAGGAAAGGCTAGGGAGCTAAATGGCTGAAAAATTTGCATTACAAACCTTACCAGGAAGTTCCAGAGTAAAACACAGCCTGAAGAGGAGAGCCAGACCATCCAAAACATAGGGCACACTATGGATGCCCGTTTCCCCCAGCACTGAATAGTCTTTCTATATGCTCCCCATCTTAGATCATGTAAAACTGCACAAAATAACATTTCCAATGACAACTGTTACTAGTCTCTGATCCCAACTAACAACCACCACCCAACCACCACCTTAAATAACTTGTTTTTGCAGGTAACACTGGTAGCCCAGCCTACCATTTTTAAGTAAAGAAATGAACAAATATTTACAAGGTGAAACATTTAAACAAACATGATAGCCTGACTGTTGGGCCACAAAGCTCAGGAGGACCAATATTCAAGCGGTCAAGGGACCACTGAACTTTCAAAGTTTACTGGAATCCAGCACGAAAACTTGCAGCAGACATGCAAGTCCTTGTGATAGACACCCAGACTGATAAGGCAACATTTGGTACACTGATACAGTGGCATGCATGACACCAGGAAGTAGGCTAAAAGATATAATCAAATGAGATATGCTCACACTACTCTGACTTGGTCCTGCAATCAGTAGGTAAAACATTAGCCCAACCTTTGGATTGCAACATATCAACTGAGACACTTCAGTTTTTTGGAAAAGGTGTTACCAAGTGATGCTCTGCGACAATTAATATTTCACATAATCCAACAACCTCTTTTCTGCATGTAAGAGAGGAAGGAAGCATGACACAAGATAGATAGACAGATAACAGGACAACAAATTAAAGGGCACCTCAACCTTCTAGTTATCTATTTAAAAATCGTTTTATCTAGTTAAAAACTGTGAAACCGATTCATAAACCCTCTCTGGTTAACGTTAACACAAATCAGCCTTGCAGAGGAAACCACGACTATGCAATCCAACACCAGGACAGAAACATACTATGTTGCATGTAACGTTATCCTATCACCTACGACTAGGTGAAACACAATGAAGGTTCGTTGGCATCGGTGTAACGATGGTTTCAAGGAAAAAAAGTTCCTGTTGGCATTCATTAACACTCAAATAACACAGAATTGCTAAAACAACATTCTGACTTGTTACAACTAAAATGATTCTGTATTAGTTAACTTGCATGTTTCTTACGCGGTTAGGTTTACCAAACAAGCTAACAATGCTACCAGCTAACATTAGCCAGAATGCAGCGTTGAGCTAAACTAGAAATGAAGCAACACAACCGCCTGTGTTAACGTTTTATTGCTGCTAACGTTAACTGACTCAATCACCTTACACAAACCTGATTAGTAAGGAGACTAAACTAGCAATCATGTATAATTACTTATTTGTCAGAAGTTCGGTAAGAAACCATCCCCCAAATCACATTTTTATAAGATACGTTAAAATTAGCTTACAATATCCAAGGAGATTAGAGACACTTACCGCAGACTCACACGACAAAGAACGCAGTCAACGTTTCACAGGTAACGTTATTTCGACGTTAGCAGACTGAATAATCGGTGTCCAGTTTGCTAGCTTGCAAACAAGCTAGCGCCTCCAATGCCGTTTTTGAGAACAGATTAGCTTGTTGGGTCTATCTGGTAGGCTAGTTGCTTCGGAACGCGACGCTGCAAACGAAAAAGCAAAGAAGCTCGCCGAGGCAAAACTGTAGTACGCCACAATTCGTTATACTTCACACTATATTCATGTTTTTTATACACATAATCGCCAATATCTCACGGCAAACGGATCTTTCAACATTATGAACCTTTTATGGTTAGCCATTTGGTCGCCTCGCCGTGAGGAGCCACAATGCAAGAGGTCAAATTTCCTTCCTGGTTCCTCCCTTCTTTTACTGTCTATGGTTCCTTGCTCGTCTTGCTCGCGATTAAAGGTAAAGCATGGCGGCAACACTAGATAACTCATGGAAGTGGGGTGATCGTACCATCTTGTTGAACAAGCTTTTGTCTATGCAACGCAGATTAAAATGTTTAAAAGAAATGATCACATTAAGCAATAGATTTTGAAGCCCAGTCGTTCAAAGTAAAATATTGCATAGCATTGTTGACAGTGGTGCAATCATTGGAACTCAGCTAAATCAAAACAGTTCTCAAGGCAGTAACATAATTAGGATACAATTTTCATTGTATTGAACCTACAGAATGATTTTTATTGTATTGAACTTGCATTAACTGCATGAACTGCTATAAATTTAGGCACCCCCCTACAAGAAAAAAAAACAGCCACAGCCTATTGTGACAAAAAATGTTGGCCTAATCCCAATTCAAAGTATTCAAATTACTCACACACAGTGTAATGTAACGGCATACATTACAAAATAGCCTTCATTGTCGGGTATGTATTCAGTAACCTAATTTGTACCAGAAAACATGGCCTTCTAAAATATTTCAGGACAATACTAAATGCCTACTCTGTAGCCTACTGCACCCCAAAAGAAATTTGGAGGATTTAAAAATATTACCCTAATCTTATAATGTCCCCTAATCTGACAAAAAGTAAAGTTCTTCTAACCCATAGTGCCGCTTGTTTTTGCCTTGTGCATTTAGCTCACCAAGTGAATTATGATGTGGTTTACTGTGTGCATGAACATGCTCTGCCATATGAGCACCCTCGGAATTGATATTTGTGCCCAGACACTGAAGTTAAGAAGCTGACCAGCAGGCAGGATGCGTTTAAGATCAAATAGCAAATGTATCACCTGTCAGGTCATAAAATGTGCCAAAGATGAGTTATTGTCATTTTTTTCTATAGAGGTGTTAGCAGTGTGTTCTCATACATTTGCTGTAGCGTGACATTGACATGATTGTCCCTTGTTGGCAAGTTCTCTGACATTAGAGAGTTGGAAAAGTATCGATTTGTCTTGCTCATTTATGCCCCTGGCGTCAAGCATGGATTAGTATTACAGCCAAAAATACAGGCGAGTAAGTTTGATAATCCACAACAGCTGGGTACACTTATCCTGTGGGAAGAGGAGTCATTCTCCCATGCTCTTCTTCCTGGCTCAGACATGATATTTGATACCCTCAGGCAACAGCCATTTTGATAATTTATCCTTGTTCAAATCTCTTTGGTGGTGTTGTTCACCCTGGACTGAAAATGATGTTGTTTTTGAAAATTGAAAAAAACATTTCCTCCATTAGTTTGTCGTATGTGGAATTTTAACCACAAGGAAGAGAAAGCAAAACATACAAGTCAGATAGAATTAGGAACAAGTGGATAACTCTAAAGTAGATTTTTGTTATTGTGCCAGAGAGAAAGAGAGGGTCATTGCAAGCATCTCTACAGTTGCAGTTCCTAGTAACAATATGAAGTCATTTGAAGAGGGGTAAACAAACAAATGAGCTGTTTTACATAAGGGAATGAATGCCTACTCTGTACAAATGAAGTTACTTCCCACTGGAAAAATGCAGTGGCAGCTTTTAATATTAACTCTCAAACAACAGGATGTTTACTTGGTGATGCATGTAAAAATGGCATCAGCTTCTTTTTTTTACCAGAAAGATGAAGCCGTATATAAGAGTTACAATGTTGTGTTTTTCAGAAGTGGAGTAAATTTCAGACTGGATTGTGGTTTAGCTTAAGATATAACTCTTGACTTGACCCAAGCCAGATCAGGGCCAAACTACACCACTTACAGCCAGTCTCTGCTAATGGAATATGTTTACACCCTATCTGAAGGGAGTCAGTTACTGTAGCAATGTGACAGAATTTAAGGCACACATATTGTTTTCTTAAGAGTGCATTTGTAGATTTTTTTTGTAGAGGGGAAAAAACAGGAATACTAATGGCACTGAAAAGAGGTGACATGAGTAACAGCTATCAGTGGTGTGGCAAGGTGAAAAATAGTAGTCAGTTTGTTATTAGAATCATTCAGAATTTAGCAAGGCAAGTTTATTTATATAGCGCATTTCATATACAAAGTAGGCAGTAGGAACACACTTACCTTGTTGGTGTTGGCGAGTAAATAAGAAACCAAAAGTAAAGTTAAATGCACAATGGGCAGTAAAGTTGGCCTACGTACTTCCTTATCATATCTGATTGGTTAAACAAGACGCAGTCAGTAGAGCATTTCCCCTTAATGCAAATTAATCTACCAAGAAGAATTTGACTTGTAAAGCACAAATGTCTTGCATCAGTGTCCTATAGACAGGACCTGCACTGTGTAACAAGAAGCTTAACACATATGGTCAATGGTTCACTGTAGCCATTGTATTTGTGGCCTTGAATCAGAATATTATTACACAATGGCATGCTCTTAAAAGTCTTCTTGTGAGACTCAAATGAGCAGAGATTCCCTCGACTGGCCTTCCCCAGCGCTGTGTCAAATTTGCACTTGAGGAATCTCAGTTGTAAATGCATGCCGTGTCTTGTGTCCTCAGCATTTCATCAACGTGGACATTTAGGATTCCAAAACACGGATTGACACCTCATGGCACTTGAAATTCACCATGAAATTCATGTGGCATTTTGAAAAACATCTCTTTAGGTTCGATTCTAAACACAGTCACACCTAATTTTGACAGCAGCTGTGTTATAGACACATGGGTCTAGACAAGACGTTTAATTTTGATTCATAAACCTTTCTGTGGAAACATTTTGATTGGCTCTGACTGACCACTACATCCATTGCTCATCCTGTAAAGTTTTTTTGTATATTTTACCTGTCTATGCCTATCACTTTGGTACCATTTTTATATAACCCAAGGAATTTATTACAATTTGGAATTTATTGATTGTATTTTATGAATTAGTAGCATGTTTCACTCTGAGAAACAGTGTGGTAAAACATGGAATATCAGAAATATCACTATTTAAACTTTTTTATTTTTATATAGACTTAACCATCAACACAAATTAATTAGTTCTGTTAGTATATAGTTCAGACGCACAAACCTGACATTTTCCAAAATGGTTTTATATAGGCTGTATATAGCCTCAATATGAGAGTTTTTTGAACTCACAAAAAGAACAGAAAACCTGAATACAGTTGGAGGCTTCAAGCTTTTTAAAGTTTGTTTAAGTAGAACTGATTTACTTCAACTTTTTATAAACGTTTGTGTATTGTGTAGAAGGCTCATGGCTTAATCTTTAAAGGTCTTTCGGACATTCAGCTGGGACGATGTCCAGGTGTGTTCTCGCCTTTTCCATCTGCGAGGCGAAGGCTCAAGGCTCTGCTGGCGCGTTCTGTGCCCTCATCCCCGTTGCTTATTCTCTGTCAACACTGCAACTAAAAATACTGATCAAGAGAGCATAGTGTGTCTCCACATGGCTATCAGCACCCACTCCCGGGCCAAAAAGCTTTCAGAAACCCTGCATGTGTCAATAGCTGCAATAGTCAGAAAGACAGAGCCCAACACTTTGGCACATAACTGGAAGTCATATTACAGTCAATCAAAAAAAAAAAAAAACAATACCTTGCCATTATTGTCCTAATATAGGTCACTGGAGAGATGGTAAAGGCTGTGAGAAGAAGATAGGCCTACTACTCTGCTACCTACATTTAAGTTCTGTTCTCTTTGATTCTAAACTGTGTGATACAGAAGTAGGCCTATAGAATAGCAGATACTGAAGGGAATACAAAAAAAACTTGCAGTTACATTTTAGGACTAGTACTGCCCTCTGCAGGAACAGTGGAGTACTGTGCGTTGATAATTTTTTCCTATGCAGCCACAGCCATCATTCTATTTTTAGAGTTATTTTTGGCAGCAGTAAAGACCAGAGAGGTACATTATTCATCTACCATGTTGTTCGATGACTTCAATTCACTGATACATGAAAAGGACAAAATAAGCATACAGACATGGCTATGATATAAAGCTGTAACAATGGCATAGTTCCAACACATAGCTCCATACAATGATAAAGCAGCACCAAAGACCTTTTAAAACCTTAACATAATGTTTTCAAAATTGTTTCCAAATTGGTCCATCAACTCAAAACAAGGTGAACGATACTTGTTGCATTTGCTCGGCGGCCCTCTATCGGCTTTGACAGCACTAAACAAGTTTGCCCAATCGGGTAGTGATCTGTAGTTCAAGTAAAACTACAATTGACTTGCCATATGGCAAGCTTCCGTTCCAATCTGTAGAGGGTGCGATTTTCAAAATTCCTTGGTGCTGCTTTAAGAAATATTTTTACTAAATATTTTACTAAATATTTTCCAGATTGGATTTCAATTTCAGGTAAAAGAAAAAAACTCTCTCACAGATGCATACTCTAAATAAGCAAATCAGCAGACACAAACAAACCTCTCCCTTTCATAAAGCTTTATTCCACAGGTCATCCATGTTCAGGCTCATATACATTTACATACACTGTTCCCCATTCCCATGATGCATCTGAAATTAAATAACTCAACAATTCAAGACAAAAAACACACTTTTTATCAATGGAGAACAACAGCCATATGTAACAATAACAACAATTATAATTATAACAATACTGTGTATTTCTTAGTTTATACTCTTCTAAAATTCATTATATTGTCAGTCTCTTGAGGTGCATCACAAAATCTGCAAGTGACAATTCAATAAAACTCAACAACGTTGCACCACGTAAAGCAGTGAAGCAGACAGATTTTTTTGTTGTTTGAATATTTTTTTTGTTTGTTTTGTATTTTTCTATTTTTTTCTTCTTCTTCTTCTTTATGGTGAACAGCCAGTAGCAGAGTTGCAGATTCTCCATGTTTTATAGTAACTGCTGAGCATGGGTGTCTTTATAGTGTTGTGTTCTACAGTAAGAGCAGTCTTTCAGAGGATTTCAGTTTTGTGTTGTTATTTTTTTTTGTTTGTTTGTTTGTTTTGCTTTTTCAACATGATTAATATTTGGCACACTTCATTCTGGAAGCCGGCGCTGGGTCACACATATCAATTCGCTGTGGTGAAGGCCAAAATGGACGTGTGTCTCAGAGGACCTCTAGAGGGAGACAGACAGCAGAGACAGGGCTGTGTAGGCATACTGGAAGACATATTGCACTAGCACAGAATATTTCAAATACAGTTCATCCTAAAAAAGTGGTTCACAACTTATTTTGTTTCAGTATTTCCTTATATTTCTACTCCAAACTGTGTAACAGCTGTACAAATAAAAGGGTATTTTCATTATTATCCCTGTTGCCTCAGCTCCTTCCTCATGAGCAAGCAAAGTTTACTCTAAAGGCCCATATACTTATACTTCTTTCTCACTGAGAGGACACTTTTGGCTTCAGCAAATATGGCTAGTTGCATTCAGATCATAATCATAATCAAACCCCCTACTATAGCTATAGCATAAGTGTGTCTGATGAGCACCCAAATAGTAGATAACTAAAAAGCTACATTTGTGTCAGATGTGTGTGTTGGTCTAGCTGGACCTGTTCCAGAGTGATCTGCCTTTTGGATATCTATCTTATCTACTAGAGAGAATAAGGAACGACGAGACAGCATCAGTGTCTACAGCAATAGAAAATATTTAATTTCAGGTCACAGCCAGAAATATTATATCTCCAACGGTCCGGTGTGGTGTGTGGTAAAGACTTTGCTGGCTTTGGCCAGCCTGCACAGTATGACAGCAAGCGTATGCCCTACAGCACACTAATGGCCAGACTGTCTACGGTGCTGCCCAATCAATGGGGGCACTCAGCCGCTGGCACAAAGCAAGGGTGGATGCCCTCCAACAATCTGCACTGCATGAGATTGGATACCAGATCAGAGATGATTCACAGATTCTCTCTTCTTTGGGTTTATCAGCCTTAAGGCATGGTTGAAATACAACTGCAGTTCGCCACTAGGCCAGAATCACAATCTACTACCTAAGTAGTGGAGGTACCTAAGGCCTTCCAAAAGCCTATAGCAAAGATAGCTAGGGTAAAAAAAACATCTTCATAATATAGATCTTAATCTAATCAGAGAATAAATATCATTTTCTAATTGGTATGCCCATAGCGTACACTGACTGCCAAAGTAGAAATGTATGCATTAAATCAAAAGTAAAAATGTCTAATTAGGTTAAAAGTGTTTTGAGAGCTGCAGTGAGTTGGATGAATTAGTGGTACCTGTGACGTGATGAGTCTTCATTGCACCACCTTTCATCAGGAAGGGGTCACCTTCATCGAAGGCCAGGATTGTATTACTATTGGCTGGTTTGTCCGTGCCAACATTGCCACCGCCACTGTGATTGGACATCTGGATGATGTCATCAAAGTCAGCCGAATCTCCATTGGGGGACAGGCCATTCTGGTGTTTGGCGGGCTGAACCCCGTTCAGTACCGGGGCCGAGTTCCAGGCATCTGGGCTGGAGAGAGCACAGAAAAGTGGGGATGAGTTATTAGGATGAGTTATGAGGCTGATAACTCTATGGATCACAAAATGATCATTTTAGCCTTGGTCAAGATCATAGTTTTGTCTTTCTGGGTAGTGTTGGGTGTGTTGTCAGGCCAAGTATGAGTCATTCTCATCAACTTAAACCATTTAGACTCTACTGCACAGCTAATACTGATATGGGGGGTAGTTGGCATTACATTGTGCAGTTTTCTCTTTACCTCTCTGGAATCTGTGATTGGCCCAAATTCGTGGCACCATTTCTCAGCATCTCAGATGATCCCTGCTGGCTGCCAGGAGCTGTAAGTAAATTCAAGACAAATTTTCACTGAGCGACAAAAGAACGAGAACACTGCATTCAATCCCTTCAGGGCGGAAATATGATCCTCCCCTCATTTCAGTGTTTGAGCATAAGATTGATGCTTTGCTGAAATCCCACTCTGCTCCATAATGTAGTAGCCAGCCCTAATCCCAGCCATTCACTTTATCTGCTAATTAAAAGAACACTGGTTGTGCACAAGGGCTCCAAAGTAGGACCAAATTACAGTTGATGCAAAGAGTTGCTAGAACATTTGAAAGCACACCACTAGGCAAGATGTTTGGCTGCCTTTAGGGTAATTTACAATTTTGTAGTCACATTGATGGTATAATGGCTCATTACGGGGTGAATACAGGCTGAATAATCTCAGAGAGCCCCTGGTGCTGCCTAGTACTGTTTTAAGCACTTTCAGTATGAAAACATAATGAAAACTGAATTAATGATAGCCTACTGAAATCATGTTTATTATCTTGCCAGTGCACAAAAAACTCTTCCAAACTGGTCTTTGCTGGTTCCTAGTCTTCAGTTTCAAAACAAATCCACACAGATTGGAGAGAATGTAAGGTGAGCTTGGGAGGTACAGTTCTAATATAATGTACACTGTATGCAATAGTCTATATCAAGTCACCTCTGTTAGACTGCTGGTCTGAGTTTGCGTCCTTCCCATTGATTTGGACTGGAGGTTTAGTGTCCTTCTGCAAGACAGACACACCAGAGGAGAGGAAAGAGTTAATCCTGGGCCCAAATGAGAACTGTGGGATTGTGGGAAGGTTTGAGAGACCAGAGGTAAGATTTATGTCCATGAATACCTTTTCGCCCGCGTCACTCTTGCGAGTTCTCTTCATGATCTCCTCAAGGCGCTAGACAGAAAGTGACAAAATATGAAGTTTTAAAAAATAAGAAATATAACACTATATCCGTCCTGCCAAAGGTCCTCTAGATGTTCCGTAGTCATGACATTGTGGCCTGTTCCATGCTAGACCAGATCATTTGATAAAATTCCACTACTTCTAGAACACAGACTTCTGATTCTACAGATCCATTCATCTTTATTTTTACCTTCTTTCTCTCCATTCGTTCCTGCTCCTCCTTCTGGAAGTGCTTCTCTCTCTCGAGCCGCTGCCGCTCGGCGTCCTCCCTGGCCTTCATTTCGGCCTCCTCCCTCTAAACACACAAAGCCCACAGCCATTAAAACCCTCTTCAAAATTTGATTATAATATTTAATACTAGTGATCTTTTCCAGTGTTTTTTTTTCTATTGGCATTACAACATGTTATTATCTCTTAGCATGTAAAAGACCCAAATCATATCTGACCTCATCTTACATGGAGCTCATATGTAATTGATATGACACCGTGTAATTGTGATAAAATGTGAGCACTCAATTCAGCCTGTGCACTCTTGGACGCACAATTGCATCAGCTTTTGCACAACTTTGGCGCTAGAAGGAGAACAGCACTATCACTTTAATTTTATTTTATTTATTTATATAGTGCCTTTCACCATCGTATTGTCTAATGGTGCCTCTAGGCAAAGAGCACCTGCAATGCAAAGAATTGACATGACAACTGTTCACTGACTCAACTGATGCACAGACTTTGGAGAAAAGGGGCGGGAAAGGACACAGCCCTTCATTTTACAGCAGATCTGGGTTAGTATAGTCCGTGACCACATGGGGGCAGTAGGGCACCAACCATCCAGACAGAGAACGTCCGTGAGCAGCTGTGTGGGGCTGTCCTGCCTGAGGTCACATTACCAGACTGACGGAGGACTTTTGCCCAGCAGTGCTTGCACAGCGTAACAGCTGAGTCTGCAAGTGGGCTAGACTAGTTAGTGTGTGGCCCAGGTGTGGGCCAATTCAGTCCCAGACACGGCTGCTGTTCGTGGCGGACATAAGAAGCAAGAGACTAAAAAACCATCCCCATGACAACGCTTATGAAACACATTCTTAATGTACATCATATGCACATATAGTATGTTAACCCACAGTAAGTGAATGCTGGTAGGCAACCCATACGATCATATGGTACAACATACTGTAAATGTCTGACATCATGTAGTTCGCCTGTTTTCATAGTATGGCCTAGTGGACGGACAGTCCAAGGACAAAGCCCTATTGTCTCCCCTGACAATTCGATCGCATGAATTGTTCCACCCAGTGTCTGTATTAGGGATCCCAGCTGGTGGAGGCCTGAGGGAGCTTACACAGCTAAGAGCAGTTGCCAGACTACCCCCCTCACTGTCCTCATACAGATTCATGTCTCTCTCTAGTCTCCTCGTGGCCATTTGACCATGTCCACATAGAGCCTCTGCACTGACTCGTCTCCCTCGGCTGGAAGCCTAATGTCTGCCTTCTTACTACTTAATTCAGCTGAATGTTAGTGTGTCCTTCCCTGCCGCCGCGATGGTAAAAAAAAAATTGGCTCAGTTTTGGACCCGTTTGTCCTTTTCTCCTTCAAGATTTTAGATTCATGTAATATCACCTTCACGGTTTTGAATACATTTAATTAAGTCACTGCATTTGATTTGGCATTTTGGAAGTCTGTCAAGACTGAGATGATACACATGATTCAGGAAGTAATCTAAAAAAACCCCACAAGTAACAAGTCAAACATCCCTAACGTGTTACAGGAACAGTTTTGCACTTCAACAGATCTTTTCAGAGATTTACAGGACTACATTGATAATTGACATCCCATAAGCAGTGCTGTCCTCACCTGTTTCTGAAGACGCAGGTTCTCCTCCTGCTTGGAACGGGCCTTCTGCTCCTCCTGCAGCCTCTGGGCCTCGTCCCTCAGCCTCTGCTGCTCAGCCATCAGGCGTGCCTCCTCCTCTCGCCGCTTCCTCTCCTCCACCTCCCGCGCAGCAAACTCCTCCCGCAGGGCCCTGCGGCAGTACGGAGCATGCTCAGAATACAATCCATGTAGGACAAAAATATTTTAACACTAAATTGAGAGTCAAATGGAGAGCGTGTGTGAGATATCTGTAAAAGGTCTCCAATAAAAATATGAAATATAACTTATTTCATATTCCCTGAAATGGATACTGAAACCTGTGATGGAACTGTATAAGTCATCTATGCATGTTGCTGGGACAGGAGGTGTATATATATGTCTAGGCTCCTGGGGGTAAGGTAAAGACTTTGTGTGCACAAGTGCATGTTATTTTAAGGCAAGTTTGTGTTTGTGTGTGTGTGTGTGTGTCTCAGACTTACTTGTTCCTCTGTTCCTGCTCCAGACGTTCCTGTTCCTCTCTCTCGCGCTGCTCACGGGCCTGACGGCGCTTCTCTGCCAGAACGCGAGACGCCTCTTCTGGATCGTTAGTACCAGCAGACGGCTTGGCAACTGGGGTTGCCGCTGCATTCGGGGTAGTGGGGCTGGTTACCGCGGCAACTGGGGTAACCGCAGCATTTGGGGTAGTAGGGCTGGTTGCCGTGGCAACTGGGGTAACTGGAGTAGTGGGAGTAAGTGGGGCAGCTAGGGTGGCCTCTGAAGGGGCAACTGGGGTGGCTGCTGAGGGGACGGGTGCTGCAGGTGTTGGCACTGGAGCAGCTGCCGTGATTGGTGGGCTCGCAGTGGCAGGTGTGGCAGGAGCCTTTGACACTGAAATGGAGGGAACACTGGCTGCGTCTGTGAGGGGAAGAGACCCAGAAATATGATCAACCACTTACACTTATTAACCACCCGACTAACAGACCCTTAAATACATCTCATTACAACAGCAGGATATGAGTTTTATCCTCTCATGACATCAGTAAAGAATAATAAATCAATAGCTTATCTAACATTTATAGTGGACTATGCACATAATCTAGTCCTAATAGTCCCAGTGCCTTTAAGAAATAATCCATTTAAGCCTTTCAAACGGATTGGTTTCAATCTGTCACCATTCCAGAAATGGCAATGATAACCACAAAACAGGATTGAGGAACAATAACATCCTCTTATTTGACTAAAACAAAAGACAAAAAGACGGGTGCTGTCCTCAAAACCTATAAAGGCCATTCATGTTACGACACAGTGTCCATGGTGATAGACAGTCCTTACTCCTAGGTGCCTCTGGCGTGTGTGGCCGGCTGATCTCTTTCTTGGTCTCCACGGCGACAGCAGTGACCGTCTGAGGCGGTATCTTGGCAGGGGTCTGAGAGCGCTTGGGCCGGGTCTTGGTGCCGGAGGAGGCCCGTCCAGCGGAGGAGGGTTTGGCAGCAGTGGTGGCAGTGGGGCAGGGGGACAGGGGCCTGCTTCTGGCAAGTGCTGGGGAGGAAGCTCTGTTTTTGGGTTTCATCGCAGCACTGGAGGAGACAAGGCCAGAGCGGTGGACGTGAGGTGAAGACACAGGAAAAAAGAAAGGAAAGACAGAAGAAGAGGAGTGAAAGAGAGGGAAGAAAGGAGAAACGGAGGAGGAATAAAGAAGCAAGAAAAGAAAAGAGGTAAAACAGCAAATGAGATAATATTGTCAGTACTGTGTTCACAATTGAAGCATCATCCCCTGTCTTTCTCCCTTGCTATGGAAAATTACAGTAGCACAGTAAAAACCCTTCTTTAGCACCAGTGAGGTGAGCACATCACCGTGTGAAATAAAGCCCTTGAGTTTTTGGCACCATCACACAGACGCCTCATTTAGTTCCTGTTCCTCCATCACCCTCGCATCACCCAGCTCTGCCTGCTGCTGTTACTGGCCGTCAGCTTAATGCCCCTGGCCTTGGCAGGAGAAAGAGCGCCCTGAACTGGTTCCAGGGAGAACCTGAAACTGTTCCAGCCCCGGGCCCCTTTGGGTGGAAGTGAGATCGTCTCCGCCATCTGTCAACGAGACGGTCCGTTTAACCTGGCCTGGGACTGAACCGCATTTTTACATCAGTGGGCAAGACTTCATGTGGAGCTCATAGCCACAAACCTTTTCACTCAGCTCCACACTACATTAGCAAGGAGGGAGGGAAACGTCTGTCTCAATTAGACGTGTTTCTTCATGAAGTGAGTGTGACTTGTTAAAAGAACTTTCTGTTAGATTTCAGAAACTTTCTCATGGGTCCAAAGAAAATACAGAGAGTCTGTAAATGTAAAAATCACAAACTAAATCTGTGAATTACTTTAGAAGTAGAAATGTTCTTTGTGGAAAAACAACTGCTTTACTATACCTGAGTTCTGTTTTTGTTCTGGGGGTAGAGAGGGACTGTCTCTTTTTCATCACTTTCTCTTTTGTGAGAGCGCTCTTCTCTTTTTCATTTTCCCTCTCTTTATCCTTCTTCTCTTTTGTCTTTTTCTCCACCTACGGCGATTCAAAGCAAAGAGGAGAGGACAATTAACACTACTTTTAGACCAACATTCTTGTAGAAAAAAAAGTACATGGGATAGAACATGTTCCCTTTTCTTCTCATTTTGCCTAAGCACTTTAGTTTGAGGCTATCATTAGCTGTGTTTTGTTTAATTTATACGTACAAGATATTTTTCAATGTGCAACGAAAGCTCTTGTCCTTTTGGTTATTAACATTCAAACAGCAGTTTCATAGAGATGATAAATTATTAATGAAACAAGTTAATTTTGTCCTATTTCTCAAAATGGATTTACAGATTTTGCCAATCGGTACAGAATGTACCAGCAGTGAGTGTGTGTGTGTGTGTGTCTGTCCTAGTCTGTGACAGTGGTGCTGTAATGGTGTTGGCTGTAAGGCTGAGTGTGTGTGTGAAACAGTTGTGTTCATGAGTGATGTATAGGTGCATGTGTGTGTGTGAGGCTCACAGGCGTGGAGTGGCGTCTGCGCTGGCGTTGTGTGATGTCGGGCGTGCTGGAGGAGACTCTCCAGCGCTCTGAGCTGTGCTGGTGAGGGTGCTGGTGGGAGCAGACCGTGAGGGGGCTCGCCGACGGAGAGCGGGAACATGAGTCTTGGGAACAAAATATGACACAACACCCATCTAAATCACCATTCAAAACAGTTGCTGCTGGAGAACTGCTGGAGAAACTAAAATGGCTGCTATTATATAGGAAGTTCGTCAAAGAGAAAAGGGCACAGTGAGAGTTTATAGAGCCTGAATGAACACAAATGCCAAAGGAGGCTAGGCCACAAGGTGCCATAGAAGCTTATTACTTCTGCAGGCCTCAGTGGTGGAAACAAAATACGAGACCACGCCTGTCTAAAGCAGTATCAAAGTATCTTTTCCACAGGACAAGAGACATGTCCAGACATGCAGTCTCAGTGTAGCCTCGTGCAAAGTGCAGGTGAACCATATGCAGTTTGGCTTTATGATTTTTCTTACTACTTGTTTCAGCACTTCTAAGTGCACTTCATGATCTAGTTCCTAGAGGCACAGGTAGATCTAACAATGGTGGCACACACTCTAATGATATAATCCAATCTAATAATCTACTGTAATTTAACGAGTGCTTCATAATATGTTTATTTCCAGAAGAGCCATAATGAACTCTTAATGGCCTACATACATCTGAACCACAAATTACCGTGACATTTCAACCCAGGGTTTTTTTTTGTCACACATCAAACATCACAAGGTCAGAGGTTACTCACGGGCGTCGCTGCCGTTGAGGAGCGTGGCGGCACTCCGACTGCGGGCCAGGAAGGAGAGGGTGGGCGTCATTAGCCTCTCTACAATGCGGCTCTCCCACGGGCTGAGGCGCAAGCTGCGGGCTGGCAGAGAGATAAGGATGGAGAAGCACACAGTCAGCATCCATGGCACTTTCACTGACCCACAATCCAATGGGCCTGCGTGCGTCCTGCTTTAAAGAAACTGATCTGGAATCAGTTTCAGTTAGGTACAGTCACCAATGAACATCACTGATAAGGCTAAAGTATCTCGATAATACAATAAAGAAAATCTATAAACAAATAGATATTGTTGCAAATTAATGAATGGAATGCTCTTTAACCTGTAGCTAAATTCACTAAATAAGAAAATAAGAACTTCAACGCAGAAGCTTCTTCCTGACGGGTCTTCCTTTTTTTGTCTTTTGGATACTTCATTTTTATAATTGTTTCTTTTCCCCTTTAACTGTGTAGTCATCTTTTTCCTTCCTCTTCTTTGTAAATAGATTGTGAAAGGCACTATTTAAATGTTTCCTATTATTATTGTTACTTTTATGTTTATATCGCCTGGAATCAATTCACTCTGGAGCAGAAGTAGGCTCATGTCTGGGAAGAAAATTGCAAATTTGAATGTTTGATTAGGCAATGAGTGTTATTGTTATGGTCTCAACATGCAATGGCATGCTTTACTGTATCTCAGTATGCAGTCCAGCCCATCATTAGTGAACAGTGAATGAAAGGAACTCCACTGACAGACTGCAGTCTTACTGGAATGAGCAAGAATGCAGATTTAGTTCAAATTTATGTTTGCTTCAAGGAACCAAAAGTCAATCAGTTCAGAGGGGTTTTGTACATGTACATGTAAATTGAGCTGCTCAAACACAAATTTAAGTATTGACGTCTCAAACAGATCTCCTTTCTCAACATTATCACAAACATCCCAAACATCTATTTTAGTTGTGTTTATAATCTATTTTCTGGTCGCTACTAGAAAATCAACAGGGCAGCTATTTCTGATTTATAACTGATTTTTCTCACTGGATGTACTGTTTCCTACTATCCTTGTATAACATTGATGAAGTATATTATTTGACATTTCTAAACATACAAACTGGTGCAGACAAACGAAATACGAACATCTTCAGGTCAGGCCCTGAACTAGCGATGAGCAACTGTGAAATGCACTTACTCATTTAAACCAACCTAAAGTAAACATGGCAATGCAGCTAGACAGATCATAATCTCTTGCTGCATGGCTCAGTATCTGGTTTGCAATCTCTGGGCAACCATTTTTTTGGTCAGTTCCACAAGGTACAACAGGAAGAATACTCAGATAGACGAATAAGCACATGGGTACAAATGGAGATCATATACATGAATCACACACACACACACACACACA